>SNQJ01S0114038.1:6847-35138 GCA_010110895.2 Picea sitchensis | reverse complement strand
TGTACTTAAGTTCAAATGAGTCCCCAACGCTGACTGCAAACTTGTCCAAAACCTAGAAGTGAATCTGGAGTCCCTATATGAAATGATCATCTTAGGTATCATGTGCAAATGGATGACCTCACTTAAAAACACACGTGCAACATAAGTGACATCGTAAGTGTCTCTAACCAGAATAAAATGAGCACTTTTGGTTAACTTATCAACTATCACAAGAATGGGATTGTGTCTATGAGATGTGAGAAGAAACCCCACAACAAAATCCATAGAAATGACTTCCCAATTGGACATAGGAACATCATGTGGTTGTAGGAGGCCTGTCGGGTGATGGTGGTTGGATTTCACTTGTTGAAACTCTAGGCATTTGGCGATGAAATGGACTACATCGCGCTTCATGCCTACCCGGAATAAGAGCTTCCTCATGTCTGTGTACATTTTCTTCACACATGGATGCGCACAATAAAGTTCTCTATGGGCTTCCTTTAGTATGATGCTTCAAATATTCCTATCTTCAGGGATGTACATCCTTCCCCGATATATCAATAGTTCGTCTACTTCTAGACTATATCCTTCATACTTTGGATCTAATTGCCTCCCACTCTGGAGGTTTGAAGTAACCTTTAAATACCAATTGTCTCCTTGGAGTTGTGTCAGCACACGTTCCCTCAGATTGACCTTTAAGGGTACCACGGAGAAGACACGTGGTCTCCTACTCAAGGCATCTACGACCACATTTTCCTTTCCCTTGATGTATGAAATACCAAAATCGTACTCACTCATAAACTCACTCCATCGCCTTTGCCTGGAATTCAGATCCCTTTGAGTGAAGAGATGTTTTAAACTTTGATGGTCCGTTTTGAGCTCAAAGTTTCACCCTACAAGATAGTGCCTCCAAAGTTTCAGAGCTAGCATTACAACTGCCAACTCTAAATCATGAGTAGCGTAAATTTGCTCGTGTTTCTTCACCTTCCTTGATGCATAAGCTATCACTCCTCCATCCTACATTAGAACGGCCCCCAAACCTTTCTTCGAGGCATCCGTGCAGACTGTGAAGTCCTTTTCCATATCTGGCACTCGTATAATTGGCGCACTAGATAGTAACCTCTTAAGTTCGATGAATGCACTATCACATTCTTCTATCCATTCATACCTGACCCCCTTGCGCTAGAAAGTGGTGATGGGCTTCTCTATTTTAGAGAACCCTTCCACAAATCTCTGATAATAACATGCTAGCCCCATGAAGCATCTTACCTCATGGGAATTTTTCGGCACTGGCCATTCCATAATGGCCTTTACCTTTTCTTGGTCCACGGAGATTCCTTCACCGGAAATGATATGACCTAAATAGTGTATCTCTTTCTGGAAGAAGGAACACTTTGATAACTTCCCATACAATTTGTTCTCTCTAAGGCAGGACAACAACACTCGCAAGTCTTCCTCATGTTCTTTTTCATTCTTGGAATATATGAGGATGTCATCTAGAAAGATTTGTACAAAATAGTCTAAGTACTTCCAGAATACTCCATTCGTGAGGCTCATGAATGATGGCATATTGGTCAATCCGAAAGGTACTATGACAAAATCGTAATGCCCAAACCAAGTTTGAAAGGCAGTTTTAGGAATATCACCTTCCTTAGTCCTTAATTGGTGATACCCTCATCGCAAATCAATCTTTGAGAATACCGTTGCTCCTTCCATCTGATCAAAGAGGTCATCTATTTGTGGCATTGGGTACCTATTTTTCATTGTAACACGGTTCAAGTCTTTGTAATCTATACACAGTCGTAAGGAACCATCTATCTTCTTTATAAAAATTATTGGTGCACCCCAAAGGTGAGATACTAGGCCTTACTATCCCTAAGTACAGTAGTTCCTCCAACTGCATTTGCAACTCACAAAGTTCTGGCACTGTCATCCGATATGGAGTTTTGGAATTTGGTTTTGCACCAGGTTTTAGCTCAATAGTAAAATCAAGCTCCCTCTCAGGAGGTAACCCTGGTATCTCGTTTGGGAAAACATCCTTAAATTATGACAAAACTGGGTATTGATCGAAGGAGGGTCCCTTCCTTTCATTCATTACTTCCACTACATACAGTCGACACCCTTGCCTCATGCACCTCTTAACCTTCATAGTTGAGATAAAGCGTAGAGACACCTTTCTCCGTACACCCTGGATCTCTACTAGCTTTCCTTCGTTGTCAACACAAAGCACTCTTTTTGAAAAACAATATACCATAGCTCGATGGGCTTCTAACCAATCCATTCCAATGATTAGGTCATACACCCTAAGAGCAATAAATTATAACTTCAACCTTCTAGTACACACTCCCAGGTCTACTATACAATTATCAACACTAGATCCTACCGCTTGTTTTTCCCCCGAAGCCATCTTGACTTGTTTAAATTCATCGTGCTCGTAGGCTACCAACCCACTCTTTTCTAATGCAGATGGTGAAATGAAACTATCTGTAGCACCAAAATCAAATAAAAGCTTAACATTGATATGATATAGTGTACTTGATGACTCCACCACCGTGGATTGATGTTCTGCTTGGCGATTATTAACCGTTGCGTAAATCTGGTGGCTACCACTTGCTCTTCTCATCAAGGCCTTTCCCTCCCTATGCACAAATCCTGATTGTAACTCTGGGCAGTCACACTGGTAATGGGGTCCTCCACATCCCCAACAGGTAACACGAGATTGAACCTTCACACTATTTTGTGATTATCTCTGAAATGAGTTCCTTCCCTAGGAACCCCTGCCCCTACTAGTTGCTCCCTGAAATGGTCGTGGATCTGCCTGCATCATTGGTGATGAGAGGGATACTACACTTGCTGCCATTGAAATCCCTACAGCTACTGTCCTTGGTGCAACTTTATTACCATATGGAGGTGGCCATGAGCCCCCTCCCTTGGGAAATTTCCTAGGGGCCTTCCCCATGAATCTAGGATGATGCGGAAAGGTCGGTCTCGTACCTCCGGTTAAGTTCATATGCTCCTCCACATAACATGCATTTTCCACAGCTTCTTCTATTGAGGATGGTTTCCAAATACACACCATAGCCCTTATCTTAGGGTTTAACCCATAGACAAAGCATTCTACCTGACGTTGGTCATTATCCATGTATGAAACATATTTGACCAATTCCATAAACCTAATCTCATATTCTTCTACGTTTTTGTTTCCCTATACTAGAGCATGAAATGCTCCCACCTGTTGTTCCTCATAGTAAGCTGGTAGATATTTCCTTCAGAACCTCTCCTCGAAAAGTTCCCAAGATACAGTGTCTGGGATAAGATACAGTTGCCTTTCCAGGTTTCCCCACCAGTTCAAGGCACTATATCTCAATTGGAAAATCACTATCTTCTCCTTTTAAGTGGACACATAGTCTCTTAGGGAAAAACACCTTGTCATGCCTTCCAACCATGCTTCTGCACGTTCACTGGAATGACCCTCGACAAACTCTGGAAGTTTGATCTTCTGTAGTTCTTTAGTGATGTCTTCGGGTGGACGTCCTCCCCCTGAATCCCTCAACGCTTCTGGATTACCCATTCCATATGGTGGGGGCTCCACTTCGATCCCTTCTAGTTGACGCCCCTTTAAGGTCTCATTTATGGCCTCCAAAGAGCGCAGTATCAGATCTAGTTTAGGTGATGGTGGTGGCGGCGCTGGCGGTCCCTGCGACGATGCCCCTCTGCCTCAATTTCCTCGAGTCCTAACCATCCTGTATAATTTAACCTGCATCAACCAAAGTTGTGAGGGTGATTTCAAGAACATTTCACATTTGCACAACTTAAACTAGAAAACAGGGTTAGGCGTAAGTTTTTTTTTACTTGTCTGTAAACAAATGTTACTCTCTGTAGGGGAGGTGGCTAGGTTAGGGTTAAGCATCTAATCTTGGTGTCACTTCCTAAGAAAACTACTGACTCCCTCGCCTGGTAGCTATGCTAGCTTTGCACCATACTCGCCAATTTCTCTAACTTACCTGCCTAGTCTGCATGAAGCCCCCTCTCGCTTATCTTGGTCTAAGTCCTTATACTTTGCATTTAAAACTAATTAATGTGATTTTGTACATAATTAATCATTAAATATGTACTTAATTATTAACTTATTTACTCACTATAATTAATTAATCAGTCTAATTAATTAATCACGAAAATCATTAGTTGAAATAAAATTTAAAATTTAAAATCAAACCCTTTTTTAGACTTTACTCTAAAATGAAAAAAAATTTTTTTTTTTTTTTTTTTTTTTTATTTTTTTAAAAAGATTTAAATAATTAAAATAATTGGGTTTTACACTAAATACAAAACAATTGATTATTTTAAGAAAATTAATTAACTTTACACTAGAATTAAAACAATTAATTAATCTTTACACTAAATTAATTTAAGCTTGAATAAAATAAAAAAATAATATATATATATATATATATATATATATATATATATAATTTAGAATTAAAATTTAACAACAAAAGTAGATTAATTTAAAAATAATTAATTTTTTTAAAACAAACAAACAAGGCATAGTGGATGTGGCATGAGGGCCCTTTCGGCTCTAGTCCCTTAACCTATCCTATTCTCACCTTACTCACTTCAAACCCTAGCCTCACTTTCGACCCTTAATTTTTTTTTCTCTGCTCCAAGGGTTCCCCTCAGTTGTCCCTAAGCGGCCATGGCTTTGTTAATGCGGATTCAGCACTCAGGGATTTTCCACATCTATAGGTTTCACCCTCATCCTAAATCATCTACCCTTGTTTCTAAATACAAGTTGCAACTATTTTGGCTTAAAGGCACAACCTGTCTTTCTTTCCCTGAATCTCTGGGTGAACTCGGGTTGGGGAGGCAAGCCCTAAGGGTTCCCTCTGTGCATTGAAACATGGATAAAATGTTGTGAAACAAGAGGGCATCATCCCATGGGATCCTCCTTGGTGTCTTGGCACTTGTGCATTTGGTCTTGTCTTGATTGAGAACTTGGCTTATGAACTTAGACTTCGGTAGTTCGGCGCTTGCGCTTGGTTGTGCATGTTGACTTGTGACTTGACTCGTAGGTGCTTGGCTCGACAGTTCGAATCCTTGGAGATAAGGAATTTGGGCCCAATATTTTTTGGATGTGAAACAAAGGTGGATAAACACTCGAGCGCTGGCTCTGTGCATGGGCCACACATGGTCGCGTGAGGTTTCTCGATGGTCCGGGGGTCAAGACCCGGGCCTATGTAAGGCCTAGGGCTGCGTCGTTGGGTTGGTGTTGGTTGTGTAGGTGTTGATGTCTTGTGGACTCATATGGATGGGCTCTCGACTTCATGTAATTGATGGTAGTAGGTTTGTATATTGTTTCTTTGGTAAATAACTTGCTAAAATTTTATTTTATTTGTTATTAATATTATTATTATTATTATTATTATTTTTACATCTATTATATTTTTTTTTGGCTGTGTGTGTCATTGAAGGTAGCGTGGAGTTGTTTTCTGGTGTGGATGTTGTGTGGTGGTTGCAGGCCGTGTTGATGTGTTGTGCATAACTCCTTCATGGGCCCTCCTCCCCTGGCTTGATACTTAATGCTTGATAAAACTCATGGGTGCTTGATGATGGTGCGTGATAGTGCACGTGAGCCATCGACCTTCACCTTGCTGTATGCTCCTCCTCCATGTATTTGTGCTTGAGCCTTGCTTGTTTTTGGAGTTCTTGAATTATGTCTTATTTGTCTTGGTTGTATACTTTCCTTAAGGCACCATGTGTGTTTGATCTTGTGTTGTTGTTGATGCAAGTGCTTGGAACTTGATTGTGGGCTTGTATATTTATTGTTTACTTTTATTAACCTTGGACCTGGTTGCCTCTTTTAAAATACCCTCCCCATAGGATTTTCCCAAACTATGTATACAACATTAGGACGGACGCCAAGCTGCAACTTGTTGTTGATCCCTTGATAGCTTTGAAAAATCTCCTTATAAATCTGAATGCTGATATTTCTATGTCCAAACATCCTTACAATATATTACCATGGAAGGAAGCGGTTCTGATCCCGGATGGGGAAAGTGGGTAAAAGTTGTGAGATCAATGGATACATCACTATGGCTTGATGGTTCTGCGGCCTTGGAGCTCTGAAGCGTTCCCTATGGCAATGGTATGAGCTCCATATTTTGTTAATTTTTTCCTTGATTTGAAATTTTGCATGAGATTTGATGTTTGATCATTGTAACTGATTTTGCACATGTTATTGTTGACATGACAGATGTGTCAGATACTGCATTAATACTGAGAAAGCACAGCCTTCCAACGAATCTATTTTCTTGCCTTTTGTTCAATGAATTATAGGTCTTCAATCCTTAGGATCAGTTGGCATTTGCTTTTGTGTAATATCCCTTGTTTGGCAGTTGGGCCATCCATCCATGCTTGGTGCCTTATGCATAGTGGATTTGTGACATTGCATATTGGGAATGTGTTGAAGGTGGTTTGATTAAATGGCGACATGTGCTAGAATTGGGACAATTGGCATGCCATATTGATGTGAGATGGACCTTTGGGAAAGTTGAGCAATGGCCTACCCCCTCCTTTCTTTATTCTTTCGCTCTTATCATCGCTTTTTTATATTGCTATTTTAGAAACACTATTTTTTTTTTTTTTTTCACTTATTATTCTATATAACTTTTTTTTTTTTTTTTATAGAAGCATTATTAATATCACTATTTTTACTATATTTATAACATTGTGAACTTTGTATACTTCTATTTTCTAAGACTAACATTCACTTGTTTAATTCTCTATGACTCGTGCAGGTGACCATATAGTTTATAGGTAGCCTGAACAGAGGGCGAGATGATTTCCATGAATCTGCCCCCTCCTCCTTCTTTTATATATAAAGACTCTCCCTATTCCCGGGTTCCTATGGGTAGTTCTTCATAGGTTTTAAGGTGCAATGGGGTTTCCACAGGTTGTGGGTTAGGGTTTAGACATATTACCCTGATTCATTGGGTAGATTAAACCCAGGTTTGATTCCATCAGACTCGAAATTACCCTTATGTGGAAGGTCTCTTCCACAGAGCCTTATAAAGCCTGGATTAAAATAGAGAATAAGAAAAAGTAACGTAAACGATTTAATCATCAACATATAACCATTTATTATTCAGCAGAAATTAAATTTATGAATAACATGATAATAAATCACATAACAACCACATAACACAGCATATTCAGTAGCTTGATGATAACCACCTAACACAGTAATCATGAAAAGTACATACCTCTATTTGATGCTATTTCTCCAATCTTCGTTTATCCTCGTTGTTTCTTTGCCCAAACTCTACCCAAAGCTGAATCTTTCCTCCCAGCGACTGGAGCAGGCCTATCGACTCCTAGCTCCGAGGGATTCTATGGATTCACGGCTAGGAGCCCAAACTCCCACGACATGATGCTCCCACTGTAACAAATCCCAAACTCCAAACCAGAGAAATATCCCACGAGGGAAAATCACAGGTCCATAATCTCAAATAATGCTTCCTTCCCCAAAATTCCAAAATTCCTTCTCCCAAATGCCTCTACCCCTCATATCCTCCTTCACATTCACCGCCTCCTCCCCTCATTCAATGCACCCACCTTATCCCTCCTTTTAATGCCTTATCCCTCCATTCAATTACCTTATCCCTTCATACATTAAGTTTTCTATTAAATGCATTAAAATTATTAAACTTTTAATTAATTACCCAAACATTAAATGAGTAAATTAATTATACTTGATAAACCTTAAGCAATTATTTAACTAGGGTTGTTACAATTTTGTTGCTATCTGATTATTTATTTTCTTCATTGTTTCTCTTCTCTGCTAATATAACACGGTGTAAAATATGAGAGATGAAGATAATCACTCTAGGATGATATAAAAGAAGAATGAGTTTAATAGAGATACATCTTCAACAAGACCTTCCACACTCAAGTAGCAAAGAAGATTCAATCATGATTAAGGGATCAACATAAGAGAAGATCATGATAAGGGATCAACATAAGAGAAGATCATGATCAACCGATGAATGAATTCAAAAGGAATGAACCAAAAACAAGAGGATTCACCCCTAAGTATGTAAATTTATTTTATGGTCATTGATTTAATTGTACTAACTTTGGACATAAAGATGTAGATTGTAGGGCTTATGAAATAAACACTCAAGCAAGAAATGCTTAAGTGGCTTCACATAAAATTGAATGTTACAAATGCCACAATTATGGTCACATGGCTCGTGATTGTAGAAGCATGATGGATACTTATATGAAAGATAACGTTGATATCAGATATCAGAAATTTTGTAAAAGAAAAAAATAAAAGGTAAAAGAAGTGAAGATCGATGAAGGACACCTAAAAATCATACTCTCGAGATTGGAAATAGTACGAGATCAAGAAAAATATACATGCAAAAAGGAAGATGTCATATATAGGAAGGTTTGGAGAAGAAATGTAAAACAAGAAGAGCATGTGAATAAAGAGCAGGTCCCATAGATTGCAAGATTTACAGTAGTACGAGAAATAAAATAAGAGAGGGTGAATAAAGAATAATCCCAAGAGATTGTACTCTTAGGAATTTCAATGAAAGATCATAAAGAATCCACTGGAAAATAGGAAGAAGTCAAAGTTCAAAGATATGATGGATATACAGATGAAGAGGAAGATTACCTTGCATTAGGGAAGATTCCTCCATTTTTCTAAGCCATCCATCTTGGAGACCCCCAACAATAAGGATTTTGAAGAGAGGGAGTCTATGCAGTAGCTAGTACATATTAGAGAGCCATTTTTGAGAAACTTGAAATGTTTGCAAATAAAGATTCATAAAATTCAGATAGAAGAAGTACAGAATGACAGATTGATCGATTGAGAAGAAATGTTCCTATGCAGATATCAAAGGAATAGCATTGATGCACTTTCATGAAGCTATAGATTCATTACAATATCAAGGTTATATTGCAGATCAGTGGGCATATTTGAATCAGTTTGAGAAACATGAATATGTGATGATCATTTATAGAAAAGAATCCTTCATGATAATGTAGTGACAGATGAGTCAACATTGTGGACTATTGACTAGCATAGTTATGGAAAGTTTATGAGATATGGACATATATATATTTATGAGATCATTGGTAGGTCTATGTAGATATATGACATAAAATATTTACAATTGGAATAAGTGGAATCAGTAAGAAAAGTGCAATCAGTTGGTCACAAGAAGACAAGCGGTGAAAGACATAGAAAAACATGGAAAGAGAAACTTTCAGAAAACGTTATATCACCAGATGGAAAGTGTTAATAATATGGTCATTATTGTCTAAACAGTGAACATAACTAGTCATGAATATTTGAAGTCAAGAAATTTTGAATTAACTTTATATATGTCAGAGAATTACAAGAGGTAGCACAACTAGACAATCAATAACATTGAAAGAGAGGAAAGGAAGCATACACAGGAAGTCCCATATTGTTCTAGATTTTATAGAGAATTCAAGGGAAGAGAAATCATCAGAGAAATAGATCAAGAAAGTAATATCAGTAGAATTTAGATTTAGGGGGACATATCAACATGGGGAGAAAGAGAGAGATCATAAAAGAAAGAGTCAATCACATGAAGTCAAAGAAGGATTGTTTAGAGAAGGTATAATTTCATGGGGAGTCACTCTTGATATCAAAAGAGAGGAGGAAAATGGAAAAAAACATGAGGACACAAACATGTGAAATAAAAAATGCATGAAGGTAGGGGGAGAATCCCCAAAGAGAGATAGCCTTTTCCATTGATGTCAAAGGGGGAGAGAGAGAAACATTGATGAGGACCGATGGTCACAGGGTGAGCATGAGTATTGGAGTATGAGTGTTTCCATCAATGCCAAAGGGGGATATTGTTGGACAAATGATTTTCATTTATATCAGCCCTTAGAGTGTTTGAGATACCCCAGAGTTGTGATCAAGATTGATGGTAAGATAGTTTTCATGGATGTAAACAAGAGTGGTTGATTTCAATAGATGTGATAGGTGCATTTGATGAAGTCTACATGAAGCACCGAAGGTGTGGTCATGGAAGCCGCAATTGATAGAGGAAAAAGGACATGAAGGAAAACGTAAAATGTAAATGTAGGTAAATCATTCATGGATGGACATTATGTATCATGTTGTTTCCGATGATATGTGGTATGTCACGTGGTTCCTCATGCTTGAGGATTTATGGCCTTATGAAGTTGAAGGACCCCGAATAATGGTCTAGAAGCCCTTAGAAGGTCAACAAGAAGTTACAGGTCATTTATTAAGGGTAAATCATTTGTAACAAGGATTTAATTATGGGTAAAGTGGTTGCAACAAGAGAATGTGTGTTAGCCCTAAAATAAGGAAAAGGGTTAAAACAATTACAAGATATCCCCTAAAGGAAGTCACTTGGAAGGTATAAATAAGACTTCAAGAGACTCCTATCAACACCTATTGAGCACATTTAATATCTGTGTTGTAAAGTGTTATGGGCAAGTACTATTGACATATCTGAAGCAATGAGTTTGATGCAGTGAAGTTCAGTGAAGAGAGAAGTCGCAATAGCTGAAGGGATGAAGTTGAGTTTATTGTTCTCGAGGTTTCCTAAGGTTATCCACGTGTTGTAGTGAAGGAAGATTTCAGACATCTACGAGTTGTAGAATACAAGAAGCACACACATACGCATGGTTCAGTGAAGGAAAACATGAACGTACATAGTTTTTGAGGTATCCGCGAGTTACATGTCAATAGGGAACATATTTATGTAGGATGTAGTGGAGGAAAGCGTGGATATCCATGGGAAGTAGAGTATAAATTCGTCGATCCATGAAAAGGATTGTGAAAGGTTGAGAAGTGATGCTTGTACCAAGATGTTGATGCCCAGGTTGGTTTACTCAATTGTTTTATGATACAGCAGGGTGTCTATAGGATCATAGGTATGCTTGTGTGTTAGTTTTGAGGCTTATGTTGTTGTTGTTGTTATGGTACATCTTGGTCATGATATGATACATATTTAGAGGCACATCTTGCATACTTTTCGTATGGTTGTTGTATGGTGTATGAGTGATATGGCACATGTTTTATGGTATCTCTTGGTACATGGTTTATGGATGTTGGCACGTGCTCAAGGCACATGGTTTGAAATACATCTTGGTTACATGTCGTGTGGCATCCCCGACAAACCAAGATGATCATGCCACCGAAAGAAAATAACCACCACTCTTTCTGATCTGATACAAATTTGTAGCATCAACAACCTCCAAAGTCAAGGCATGCCACCAAAAAAAATTCATATGCGGAAAATAGCATACTTAATATATTAAAAATAAGCTACATCTACATTATGTTACATAAGATAATTATGTGAGCGATTGATGAAAATAAACACATGTGTAACATACAAAATGTAATTAATCATATATAAAGAGTACTTATCTATTTAAGAGGCTACAAGCTGTGACCTTCACAAAACTCCGACCCTTAAACCACACTACTCCAAGCTATCAACTTGATGGGTCACCCCTAAGATAGGAATGAAATACACCTAGGGTAAAAGGAATCCTAGGCTAGGATAAGGTTACAAATTCTATAGGAAGGATTATGTCCCCAAGAATCCACTCATGTACGACATATGGTTCCTGTTACATGCTTGTCCTACCCAAGTGTGCTTCTTCTCTACTCAGATATTTCCCTTGACTTCCCCACTCCCCTTCGGGTTTCAACAATAGGCAGACGGAAGTCTCGAGCACTACAAGCGTCTTAGAGGCTCCCTACAGGAAAAGCACTTCCCAACACCTCTCTCCCTCTGAGAGTTGCTCCACGAACTGGGCTTACACTTCTTGATTAGCTCAGGGACAATTGATCATGCTAGTAATTGTTAAGCATACCTTTTCTTTCCATTAGAGTTGGTTTTGATCACGTTGTGACCCATGCACCAAACATGTGAACCGGTATGTAAAAATGAGGTCCTAAATCAATAAGTGGTGGTTGTATAGAAATGGGAAGAGTGTCGGTTGAATCATACATAAATAGTATAGGCATGTCGTTCTCAAAGAGTCAAGTCCTATCAAAATTTAGTCTAGTCTTTACGTGCCTAGAGTCGACTCAAGTCGAGTAGTTAATGGAAGTCATTTCAGCAAGTGTTGCAACTATTATAAGTTCATCATGAGGGCCAAAGGAATATAGAAAACCTGAGAGGCGTTCACATCACGTATTCCCTGCAAACCTTATTGCATGTACCTTGCATGCAAGGATGTGTTATGGAATATCTGTGGTTCAATTCGCAACATCTAGTCACCATGAATTAAACACTCTTTGGCACAATTCTTCCTTCCACCCGATTGGTTATAAATCCCAGAGCTCCTGCACCCATTTTATTTGAAAAATCAGATTCATGCTCTATCTATAAGTTTTCTCGCGATCCTAGGTCGATCAAATTCTCCATCTTGGTTATCCGCTTGATACACTGTGCATAAGACAGATATCGGTCGTGCCATGGTGACCTCTCAGAACAAGAAGAAGGGTACGCATAGTGGTAGGATCACTAGAACCGAGCCTCAGAGTGATTGGGATTCATTATCATAGTGGTAGGATCACTAGAACCGAGCCTCAGAGTGATTGGGATTCATTCTCACTCACAACAGACATCCCCAAAGATAAAAAAGGGATTTTCCCTTCACCCATAGGGACGACAACATCACACTGCATAGAAATTGGAGCGGTAGGAACTCTTTAGGAAGGAAGGATAGCATAAGCCCCATTTCCCCAACAACATATACCTTAGAGAAGGGGAAGACCAAGGAAGAACAAGGAAAATTAGGAAATTCGAATCTCAGATGAGCTACGCGCATGAGAAATTGTTGAACAATTACTTATGTGCGTCATATGACTAGAGCCTCTGGAGGGCACTCGCCAAGAAAGTGGGAGAAGAATGAGAAGGATGGATTTCATGGGTTCAAATTATCAAGATAAATATCAGCAGTTGAAACAAGCGAAGCTATCCATTGTCAAACTGTACCAAGAAAATAGGGAGCTGAGACAACAGCCGGATACAAAGATTGTGAAAGCATAAAAAACATGAGGTCACGAAGGGAATGCGATGTGGCTGAAAAGACAGCTCCACGAGGCGCAGGATACAATTGTACAATTGCATAAATCATAGTGGTTGTCGGAAGAAAGGTATGCCAAACACTCCAGAGAAGGTGAAGCAGTCGAAGAGATAGCTTGTGCATCTCCTGCCAGTGAGAAGAAGAAACAATATTAACAAAGTTCGTTCCTGTATTCGCAAACATAAGGCAAATTTTGACAATTTTGAAGGAGACATCGCCCAATACATTTTTCCATTTTGATAACGATCATGACTGTCTACAACCACTTTCTGCATAGACTTCCCCCAACAAATGAGTGCGTGGTAGAAAACCAAAGTCATTATAGCAGACAGTGGGACTTTGATAGACACTTGTCCACCCAGATACCCGATTGACAACCGAATCCCCGTGGCGGATTACAACGATCATGATGTGTCCAGATGTATCTTTTGCCTATTTTTGGAAAAATGCATGCGAAGAGTTTTGTAACACAGAACAATTAGTTACTTAGTTTGTAGGGATATTAGTTAGAAGACTAGGGTAGCCCAAGCAATGCCATCATTTATATATTTGATATTTTCGATGTAAGCCAGGTTGGTTGGAAAAATTGGTATAGACAGTAGCTATTGTATGTAATTTGAGTTAGATCAAAACTTAATGCAAAAGTCCTATAACTTTGATGAAAAGATTATAATTGTAGTAGTTGGATGTATTGTTTTCCCTTTCTTGCGTATGTGCTTCTTGTTACCTTTATTCATATTTTTTTCTGTCTAATTCATAATGAATTTTTGAACCTTTGGATTTGCTGTGCAACACCCCTTGTTCATGCCACTTAGACAAAACATTTTCCTCTAAAACTTAACTTTGAATTCACCTATAACAGTGCTATGAGTTACTTCATGTAATTTCTTTCCACCACACATTACTCTTTTGATCTGAATATTGTCGCTCTCTTAACCTTTATCCTCTCAAAATTCAGTCACCGATTCATTTTTTTCTGTTCTTTCCTAGAATCGACTCCATAACCCAAACTATTATTTTCTTCCGTCAATATAACCAGAACCCATTATATCAAAGGTGTTAAATCTAGCCACTCCTTTAAAGACATATCCCATGAAGAGACATAATTTCTCGAGAGAGCCCTCTCCAGGTTCGAAAGGATAGTTTCGGGCCTCAAAGTTGGTTGAAAAAGTTACCTTTGTCATTTGTTGATTAGCCAAACAAATTTACGGAGTGCTAACATTCTAGTGTCGTTGTCAGGGACAAAATTGAATAGATTTTCCCTGGGAGAATGAATAACGTTTCAGTTTGACTCATGAGGGTAACAGAGGGACAAACATTTGTACCGGTTGAAACCTTTACCTGGGCGACTCCAGTAAAAAATACCAGTAGCATCGAGTAGTGTAGTTCAGGAACCTTGGCTCTGAAGATGATCTATACCAAAGCAAATCCGGACCCAAACCCTACGGAGCCTGTGTACGACCCCAAGAAGATTTTGTGCAAGACTAGAGAGAAAGCGTCAGAGCCATTCTATTTCCTGGATAGAATCATGTCCTTACCTGAAGATGACATGCAAAGAATTGACGAACTAGATTTTTACAAGTTATTCGAGAAAACCCTGTTTAGGTCTAAGTTGGAAACCATCTTGGATGATTCCAAGCCCTAGTGTCTAATAAAATCCATCAAGTCCCAAGCTCTCCTAGACCCATGGTTACTAGATTCTCCCCCCTCATTCTTCCCACCCAACTTCATTATTTTCCCCAAAATTACAGGTAGATGATTAAGCTCTACGATGTTGAAGGGATCATTTCAGCCCAGAAGCATATGGATTGGTTCAACGATTTCATCGAACTGGAAGAGGTAGACTATGAAGACTCAAAAATGAGGTTATTTGCGTATATTTTTGAGGGGGAGGTGAGGAAATGGTTCAAATCCCTATGACCAACAAATATTCCATTTTGATGCATTCGAAACATCATTCATCAATAGATTGGGAGACAAGAAGAACCACTTGTAGTTGGTAACACAGTAAAATAACATGAATAAGGTGCCAGAAGAGATGGTACAAGAATTCTCAGCTCATTTCATGAAAGTTTATAACTTGATTCCTGCATAAGTCCAACCACCTCCCAGGGCTGCACAGTTGCGATACGTCGACTCTTTCAACCACGATTTCACCTTGTTGTTGAGAGAGTGAAGATCAGTAAGCCTATATGTGATAATGAGAAATGAGATCATGGTCGATGTGAATATGATAGCATTGGGGAAGATAAATCTAAGATTCAACGTAGGCAAGAAGAGGCCCCAAGGAGATGTGTGGCCATCAATGTTGAGATCTGCAAATGACAAATTTGAATTAATGATGAGAACCATGGAGAATCTAATGGAGAAAATGTATGCAGGAAACAAACCCGCTACCTGGGAATAGTAGGACCCATAGCCCAAGAATCAGAACGTCGGGAGGGGTCAATATCCTCATATCATACAAAAGGAGTAGAGAGATCAAGGTGACCAACAGACAAGGCCTCCTTTCCAAAACAACTATGTGGATGAATACTTCGACCAAATGTTTGAAGAACAAATGCATTGTTGCAATGACAAGAACCCGCACATATTTTTGACAAGGAGAAAACATGATCGACACATGAGTAGAAACGATGATTTTATGTTGGAGACAGATGATGCATGGATTGGGGAAATTGATGATGCATTGTCCTGGGAGACGAAATAATTTAGAAAAGGTTACTAGAACCCCATCATGCAGTTTCAGAAAAGATACAACCTCGAGAGAAAGGAAGCATCTACCGAGCCTCAGCAGACAAATCCCGTGAAGAAACCTTTGACAGACACCCCTTCCACAAGCCGATTGAGGCTAGATAGCGTGACCAAGGATGCGATGGAGAAGGCAAAGTCTAAGGAAGAGGCCCCGAAGAAAACTCTGGTTGCAAGCCAAGAAGCGGGTGGAAAAGAGGTAGAGAAATTATGTTCTCCTTTTAATTTTGAGCATGAAATGGATGAAATCAAAATCTTTGTCTCTTTCAACGAACTCATCATAAACGAAAAGTATAGGGAGCATATTATTAAAATGTTGAAAATGCGAGGGACCCCCGATACTTTGAATGTACAAGATGATCACCCTGTTATTCTTTTTGGTCTGTGCATTGAGGAGATGAGTGATATCAAGGAAGTACCTCCATTCTACATCAGTATAAAGGTTCATGACATGACCCTACATAATTCCATGCTAGATTCTGGTGCGTTGCACAACCTCATGCCAAAAGTGATCATGGATGAATTGGGTTTGGATATCACTAGGCCCTACAAAGATCTTTTCTCTTTTGATTCAAGGAAACTCAAGTGCTTGGGTCTCATCAAGGATTTGGTCATGTCATTGGCCCAAATCCCTTTGAATAATATGGTTATGGATGTGGTCATGGCAGACATACCCCCTAATTTTGGCATGTTTCTATCCAGATCGTGGGATGTAAATTTAAAGGGGACCTTGCAAATGGACTTGTCATATGCCACCATTCCTATTTTTGTCCAGGACAGATGGTTGTACAAAGAAGTGTTTCCGAAATACATGGTGAGCAGTAAGATGCAGCCAAATAACCACCCCATATACTCCATTGACATTGATATTGGTTCTTCTATTTTCTAAAATGACTTGAATCTTGAAGAGGAAGAGACAATAGTCATCACGACGACTGATGAGGAAAATGCGCGGAAAGAAGCAGAGTGCGCCGACCTAAATGACTGTGTGGAAGATGAGGTATGGAACATGAGTTTCGATGGAATTGTTATCAAGGAAGGGGTAGGTGTCGGAGTGTGGTTAATCCCCCCTGAAGTGGGCATGAAACTACACTCATACAAGATCGCGTTTGAATGCAAAAACATGGTTGAGTATGAGGAACTAATTATGGGCCTAAAGGTGTTGAAATAATTAGACACAAAGAGGATAATAGTGCGTGGAGACTCAAAACTGGTCATAAACCAAGTTAAAGGCATATACCAAACAAAACACCCCAGGATGAGAGCGTAAAAAAACATGGCGCTGGACCTCTTCGAGGAATTTTTAGAGTATGACATATCTGTTAAATGGAGGAAGAAAAATAAAATCATCGATGCGTTGGCCACCTCGGCCTTAGTTTTTAAGATCCCCATCTTCCCAAAAAAAATATACGAGATTGAAGTCAAACACAGGCCAACAGTGCCTGATAATATAACATGCTAGCAGGTGTTTGAGGATGACAAGAAGGTAGAAAGATTTCTTCAAATGAGCGACGAGTTCGATAATACAAATATTGATGACAAATGTTGTTGCGATGAATATGGGAGCACATATTCACACAAGAATGACGAGCCTTTCTAGAACCAGATCGCGGGAAGGGACATGATTCAACTGGAAAATAATATCATTCCAAAGGGGTTAGTGTCCCTGGAAAAACTGTTTGACAAAAATGACATGGCTAAAGATTCCAATATCACTACAAGAGAAGAGGACGTAGAGAAATGCAATATAGGGACTGAGGAGAAACTGAAAATGATAAAATTATAAAAAACGCTCAGTCCAGAGGTCAAGCAACACTACGTCAAGCTCATGAAGAATTTCCCCGACATTTTTGCATGGAGCTATGATGATTTGAAGGTGTATGACACCAAAGTAATTCAACATGTCATCCCTCTCAAAGAAGATCATAAGATGTTCAAACATAAGTTGCGTCAAATAAACCCCCTTCTACTACCATTGATCGAGAAGGAGGTAAAGAAACTGTTTGAAGCTAATATTATTGTTTCTTTAATATTCTTGAAATGGGTAGCTAATTTAGTACCTGTGAGAAATAAGAGTGGTGACATAAGACTATGTGTGGAATTTCAAAACTTGAACAAAGTGTCCCTAAAGGACCACTACCCTCTACCTAAAATGGATTATATCGTGCAAAAGGTGGTAGGGTCCCAGAATATGTCCATGTTAGATGACTTTTCGGGGTATAATCAGATCATGTTCCACCCAGACGACAAAGAAAAAATATCTTTCACAACTCCATGGGGAACGTTCATGTACACCAATATGCCCTTCGGCCTAATGAACATTGGAGATACCTTCCAAAGGGAAATGGATATTGCATTTGCCGATGAAAAGGACAAGTTCATTGTGATCTATATGGATGACATCATGGTATACTCTACCTCTGACAATAAACACCTCGAGCACCTGAAGAAAGTTTTCTAGAAGTGCAGGAAGTTCGGCATATCACTAAATCCAAAGAAATCACATTTCAGGGTGGAAGAAGGGAAGTTTTTGTGACACATTATCTCCAAGGAAGGCTTTAAGATAGAACCCAATAGGGTTGAAGGAATCCTAAATATCGACACTCCACGTAGTAAAAAATAAGTGCAATCCTTCCTGGGAAAAGTAAACTTCTTCAAGAGATTCATCCCGAACCTGGCATAAATCATAAAGCACATAACCTGCATGCTCAAGAAGGGAAACGAGATCAAGTGGAAACCAGAGGCCAAGAAATATTTTGAATATATCAAGGTGGCACCGACTAAATATCTTGTGCTAACCAGTCCAGACATTAAGAAAGATTTCATCATGTTTTCATTCACCTCATAACACACTATTGTTGGCATGTTGTTGCAGAAAGACAAGCAGAACTTCGAAAAGTCCATATCCTATTTCAGCCAGATGTTGTGCAACACTCCACTAAGGTATGGCATTATGGAAAAACAAGAATATGCCTTAGTGAAATCTTTGAAAGAGTTTAGGACGTACATATTTCACTCCCATGTAATTTATTATGTTCTTAGAAACACAGTAAAGGATATCCTGACTCAACCTGACCTTGAAGGGAGAAGATGAAAGTGGATAGCAGCCATGATGGAATATGATCTTGAGATCAAGCCTACAAAACTGATCAAGGGTCAAGGTCTTATGAAGTTAATGGCATAGTCAGACTGCAATGCTATGGGAATGAATTTCATTATTGATCTGTCAAAATGTCCTTAAGAAGAAACGACTGCGCAGGTATCTCAAGAGTTCATCAATTATTCATGGTATGCATACATGATCTATGTTTTGGAGAATCTCCAGGCCCCTCCAAGCATAAGTAAGACTAAGGCCAGATTTCTCAAGATTAAAGAAGTTATGTTTTGCATCCTGGACAACTCACTCTACTGAAAAGACCCTGGAGGAATATTGTTGATTTGTTTGCTGGAAAATGAAGCAAAACAGGCCATATAGGAATTTCACAAAGGTGATTGTGGAGGACACCACTACTAGAAAACCATTGTGCACAGAATTCGTAGGGTAGGTTACTACTGGCCTAAAATAAAGAGGTCTCCAATTGCCACAAATGTCAGATTTTTGACGAGAGAAGAAAGATGCAACCCCTGCCAGTAAAGTCAATCTCAATCGAATCACCTTTCATGCAGTGGGGTCTGGATTTCATAGGGGAAATAAACTCACCATCCTCTGCACAACACAAGTGGATACTCACATCCATTGACTACTTCACGAAATGGATAGAGGAAATCCCCACGAAGCAAGATACCGACAGAGTCATCATCCAATTTCTGGAGACAAACATTTTGTCAAGATTTGGATGCCCCGTCAAGAACATAATCAACAACGCGACCGCATTCAAGTCCAAGAGGATGGAAAACTTTTGTCATGATTAAAATATAACCCTGGGGCATTCCACGATGTACTATCCATAAGGAAACGGGTTAGCATAATCCTCAAATAAGAGCCTAACCAAGATCATCAAAATAGTAAAATACTCATGCAAGATAATAAGAAATCTTGGCATAAAAAGTGTATCCATGCACTACGGGAAGATCGGGCTACCACCAAGAAGTCCATTTCAACGTCACCCTTTCAGATAATTTATGGTACAGACACAATCTTCCCTACCTCACTGGGGCCACCCGTTAGAAAATTGTTGCAAGAGCAGGAGGTCGATCCAAATGATGCACAGAGGAGAATAAATCAGCTAATTCACACACAACAGGCGAGGGAACAACTGTATAATCGATCAAATCTCCATCAAGAGAGGATGAAGAAATCTTTCAACAAGCGCTCTAAGAAGGAATATTTTAAAATAGGGGAGATGGTACTGAGATGGGATGCGAGGAGTGAAGATAAAGGGAAGCATGGAAAGTTTGACCACCCTTGGACAGGTGCATTCAAAATCAACACATATTGCAGGAACAATGCTTATTTCCTAGAAGGATTAAAAGGAGAATGCCTTAGTGGGGGCCTGTAAACGACAGGTTTCTTAAGCACTATCTAACAAAATAAAACCCATTTAAGTCATTTGTCATTGTAAATAGTCGTTTTATTTTTTGCGTCGAGTCAATAGGTCAGTAGAAAATTGAAGCCCGAAGTGAAGGCCCTAAGTTTATACTGAGTCTTTATAAGTTGCGTCGATAGGTTTAGGTTGTGCTTTTTTTCGTATTACAGTGCCAAAGAGTAGAAATAAGGCCCAATGGTCTGGCACCTGGTCTACTGTTCTTTTCTACCTCATGAGGAAGATAGCATCCCCATTGGACCAGTTGTTAGCACCACCATTGTTTCTTTCCATTTAGTGTCGGTTTTTAGTCGCGTTGTGACCCATGTGTCCAAACATGTGAAGTCGGGTACGTAAAAATGAAAGGGCCTAAATTAGTGAGTGGTATGTTGTCCCTTGGAAATGGGAAGGGTGGTAAGAGTTGAAGCATACGTAAATAGTACGGGCATGTCGTTCCCAAAGAGTTGGGTCCTTTCAAAAGTTAGTCTTTACAAGCCCCAGGTCGAGTCAAGCAGTTAATGGAAGTCATTTTGGCAAGTGTTGTGGCTATTATTAGTTCATCATAAGGGCCAAAGGAATGAAAAATCATGGTGTTTTCATCATGTACACCTTGCAAATCTTATTGCATGTACCTTTCACGCAAGGATGTGTTATGGAAGATTTGTGGTTCGATTCGCAACATCTAGTCCCCATGAATTCACTATTCTTTGACACTATTCTTCCTTCCGTTCAATCTATTATAAATACTAGAGTTTATACACACATTTTATTTGTGAAAACAGATTCACGTTGTGTCTGTAACTTTTCTCGTATTCCTAGATTGATCAAATTCTCCATTTTGGGCATTTGCCCGATATACTAGGCGTAAGACACATACCAATTGCACCATGGAAACCTCTCAGAACAAGAGTAAGGGTACACATAGTGGAAGGATTGCCAGACTCAATCCTTAGAGTGATTGGGATCCATTCTCATGCACAATGGGCGCCCCCAAATATAAAAAATGGATTTTTCCTTCACCCACGGGGATGATGACATCACACCACACAGAACTTGGAGTGGAAGGAACTGCACAGAAAGGAAGGTCAGCAGAAGCCCCATTTCCCAAAAAAGATATACCTCGGAGAAGGGGAAGAACAAGGAAGAAGAAGGAAGATAAGGAAATTCGGATACCAATCGTTGAACAATTACTTATGCGCATCGTCCTCCTGGAGCCTTTGGAAGGCACTAGTTGAGAAAGTGGGAGAAGAATGAGGAGGATGGATGCCATGGGTTCAAATGATCAAGAGACAGTTGAAAAGTTGAAACAAGCGAAGCTAGCCATTGTCGAGTTGTACCTAGAAAATAGGGAGTTGAGACAATAGCTGGAAAAAAATATTACGGAAGCATCAACATCACAAGGTCATGAAGGGAATGCAATGTGGCTCAAAATACAACTCCACGAGGCACAGGATATGATTGTATAGTTGAGTGAAGCACAATGACTGTCAAAAGAAAGGTATGCCAAACACTCCAGAGAAGGTGAAGCAACCGAAGAGATATCTCGCACAACTCCCTTTAGCGAGCAGAAGAAACAATATTAGTCGAGTTCATTCTTGTATTCTCAAACAGAAGGAAAATTTTGACAATTTTGAAAGAGACATAGCCTAAGACATTTTTCCATTTTGATAATGGTTGTGACTATCTACAACCACTTGTCGCGCACACTTCCCCCAGCAAATGAGTGTGCGACAGAAAAACAAAGCCATTACAATAGACAACAGGAATCTGATAGACACTTGTCCACCCAGATACTCGATCGACAATCGAATCCCTATGGAGGATTACAATGATCATGATGTGGCTAGATGTACCTTTTCTCTCTTTTTGGAAAAAATCATGCGAAATTTTTTGTAACGCATAACAGTTAGTTCCTTAGTTTGTAGGGATAGAAGTTAGAAGAGTAGGGTATCCCAAGACGTGCCCTCATTTATATATTTGATCTTTTCGATGTAAGCCAGGTTGGTTGGAAAAATTGGTATAGATAGTAGGTATTGTATGTAATTTGAGTTCGACCAAAACTTAATGAAAAAGTCTTGTAATTTTTATGAAAATATTTTGATTGTAGCAGTTGGATGTATTGTTTTCCCTTTCTTGCATATGTGCTTCATGTTACCTTTATTCATATATTTTTCTCTCTAATTCATAATGAATTTTCGAACCTGTGGATTCGTTGTGCAACGCCACTTAGAAAAAACATTTTCCTCTTAAAGTTAACTCTGAATTCACCTGTAGAGGTGCTCTGAGTTACTTCTTGTAATTTCTTTCTGCCACAAAACACTTTTTTACACTGAATACTGTTGTTCGCTTAGCCTTTATCCTCTCAAAATTCAGTCACCGAGTCATTTTTTTTTGTTGTTTCCTTGAATCGACTCCATATCCCAAAGTCTTATTTTGTTGTGCCAATATAACCAAAACCCATTATATCAAAGGTGTTAAATCTAGCCACTGCTTTATATCCATATCCCGCGCAGAGATAAAATCTCCCAAGAGAGCCCTCTCTAGGTTTGAAAGGCTATTTTTGGGCCTCAAAGTTGGTTGAAAAAGTTACCTTTATCATTTGTTTATCAGTCGAATAGATTTACAGAGTGCTAATAGTAAAAACAAAAAAATTGGGTATGGATCTGATAATGACAACACACCACACTAGTCTAGAGAAAAGCATGGGAAGCAACAAAAAAATGGCTAGGGTGCGATATGGCTCATGAAATGTGTAGTTTTTCTATGCTTCACAAGATTAAACAGGTTAGCTTCATGGGATTGTATGTTTCCCAGCTTGCATGAATGTTGTAGAGGTCTTCGATGAAGAGTATGACTCAGTGAGTGAGTCTGTGAGTTCATGGGAAGCATGGAAATAATGTTTGAGAGAACCCCCACAATGAACTGATTTCCCACCTAAAACTACATGTGACAAGATTAACACATGGCTCTCTTGGGACCTCATTCCTCCCCACTTGGAGTGCGTTCATTTCCCCAAAGGAACTTAGGATAACATGAGTCATTTCCCAAACCTTAGTCTTTTAGGAATATATTATAATATTCCCTTAGAGATAAGCCCACACTATTACCCATTTTCCTATCCTCTTAGCCCCTTTCCCTTTCCCTTCCTAGAGGATATTAGTCCTCGATAACTCTTTCTTCATGGTCGGTATATATTCAATGATGTTTTATATTAATGATACGAGTATGTACATATACAAAAATCAGACTCCCTTGCCTTCAACATCTAGGATCTCCGGCCTAATAAACACATAAGACTCCTAGCTTATAAACTATAACATACCCAACCACCCACATGCCGGGTACGGTACCTTCAACCCCACCCTGGGAATTATTTCTCTTACCAATACCTTTTTAAATTAATAAGGATTCTTAAAAGAAAATATCTAACGACATGCACAACAATAAAAAACAAACATGCATATTGTAAAGATTCAATTAAACGATAAATAAATACACAGTGAAATACATTCATAAATAGGTAAATAATACCATAACAGAGAGCACTTATCTTTATAAAAGATGACACCAACTGGCTGTAGACCAAGGACGTTCCACCCAACCATATGCACTACTATTCCAAATCTCAACAACAATGTCACCCCTGAGCCAGGGCTATGAATATACAAGGACAGTTCCAGAGTGTTACTTGTCTTCTCGAACCAGTCAGCACTCAAGCTCTCACAGGATTTCCTAGCACTCACAACAATCCAAGTACCCATTTCTCTTCTACCTAGCTTTCACAAACCAAGAGAATGGACCTCCACCCTTCTCTTCCACGCAGTCCCTCAGGCAGTCCTTCTCCTTCTAGGGCTCCAACGCAACTGGTCTAGAATATCCATGCCAGAACTCTCAAGACTTGCAGTTGTGAACAAAGATGGAAATAGGCCAATGCATCTCATACATGTAGGCCTCAATTCATGGCTGGATTACACCAACGACCACTATAGCCAACAAAACCATGGCTATTTTTTAGAATATTGTTTACTTTCCCCAAGCCAAGACGTCGATGAGAATGGATCAGTGACTGATAGGTAAGTACGTGATGCATGAACAAGTGATCAAATGAATTAACACATGAACTAGAGGGAAAGTGGATGGGTGAATAAGGGAATGAAGGAGTGAATGAGCAAATGAGTGAACGAGCAATCAAGCAACCCCCCAATAGACAAGGGGGAGGTTTAAGTATTTCGTGGGGAAACAGGAAACGCATGGCCTCTCCCAAGAAGCTCATGTAACTGACCCACTCCCTTAAACAAAACGGTAATTAAAATAGGAATAAACATTTATCCCCTCAAGCCCCCTCTCTTGTGGAATCATAGCCCCCTATAAATCTAGTCCTTGTCCATCTAGTAGCCAACGATGTATTTATTATTATTAATAACCAAAGCATTACATTTATTGGGCACACTGACCTTTTAATAATTGTTTGGGCACTTTTTCCTCTCATCATTGTAACAATACATTATTTAAAATGGGGGTTCAAAACCTGGGGTGTTACATCCCCTCCCCCTTATTTTGGAACTATCATCAGTGCACATACAAAACAAAGATCAAAATCTCAAAATTTATTCAAAAAGTTGTGAGTAATCTTCCCACATGGAATCTTCATGCTCCCTGGTAGCATCTTCAGTACTGTAGCAGGTCCACTGAACTTTTACCAACTCTATAACTCGATTCTGGAGCATTATGACCTTTCTGTCCAATACCTGCACTCGTTGAACCCGGAATTCTCCCTCTGTCTCTACCTGAATCATATGCCAATCAATAAAATGGTTAGGATCATGTACATATATATTTAGTAAAGATACATGAAATACACTATGCACATTCATGGAAGAAGCCAATGCAGGCATGTATGCAACTGGCCCTATTCTGTCCAATATTTCAAAGGGACCTCAGAATCTGGCTGCCATCTTTGTACAACTACCCAATTTCAAGGAGATTTTCTTGGGCTTCACTTTCAAAAGTACACACTCCCATACTTTAAATTCTCTAGCTATCTTGTTCTTATATGCATAAACTTCCTGTATATCCTGAGTTTCCTTCAAATTCTACTTGATCTTAACAATATGGTCTTCCATATCGTTGAGCAACTCTGGCCCAAGTACCACTCTATCTGCTGGGTTGTCCCAACTCACTGGAGTATTTAATTTCCTACCATACTAGGCTTCAAATGGGCTCATTCTCAATGAATCTTGATACCCATTATTATATGCAAACTCGGCCAAGTGTAAGTAATCTTCCCACTTGGATGGCTTATCCATCACATACATTCTTAGCATATCTTCAATTACTCAGTTGACCCTCCTTGTTTTTCCATATGATTGGGGATGGTATGATGTGATAAAGTTTAGATTTGTACCAAATCCTTTAAACAATCCCCTCCATAAATTGTAGGTAAACTTTGCATCTCTATCCGGGACAATTGTCCTAGGTATCCTATGCAACCTAGCAATCTCCCTCATGTAAATTTTTGCAATATTAGCCGATGTATGGGTTGTTTTTACAGGAACAAAATGAGAATCCTTTGTTAATTTTTCAACCACCACCATTATTGAATCATGTTTCCTTGTTGTTAGGGGTAATTTAGTTATGAAATCAATGGTTATCACTTCACATTTCTTCTCTGGGATTGGTAATGGCTGCAACAAACCCGTTGTGTGCCTATGCTCAACCTTCAGCTTCTGACATTCCATACATCAAGCGATGTAATCAACAAAATCATTTTTCATTCATGGCCAAAATAATTGGCATCTTATTGTTGTAATCATTTTCTGGTAACCGAGATGTCCAGCATAAGGAACATCATGCATTTTCTTCAATACAAAATTCCTCATTTCTCCAAAACTAGGAACATAGATTCTATTATTATGCATGAGTAATGCATCTTCCTTTATCTCATACTCCTTTATTTTCTATTGTACATCTCCTTGCTATAAACTTTCCTTTACCTGTATGTAATGTTGATCTGTAACAAGATCATCTAAAAATTTTCTCTTCAAGTTTGACTGATGCATACTGACAACAATAGCATGCATGAGATGCACTCTTCTACTAAGTGCATCAATAACTTTATTCTCTTTTCCTTTGATATGCTTGATATCAAGGTCATATTCACTTAAAAATTCTAGTTATCTTGTTTTCCTGGCATTCAAGGTTGGTTGTTCAAAAATATACTTCATACCAATGTGGTCTGTCCTTAATTCAAATCTCTTCCCCATGAGATAATGCCTCCATATCTCCAAGGCGTGGATAATGGAAGCAATATGCAAGTCATGTGTGGGATAGTTCCTCTCATGTTCCTTAATATTTCTGGACTCATAACCAATGACATGTCCATTTTTCATGAGGACTCCCTAAAGTCCTTCCTTACATGCATTTGTACATACCACAAAACTTTCATTTGGGTCAACAATATTTAACATGGGTGCACTAGTAAGTAATTCCTTCAACATATTAAAATTATGTTCACACTTAGGTGTCCATTCAAATTTAGTTCCCTTTTTTTGCAAAGAAGTGATAGGATGATAAATCTTAGAGAACCCTACTTTGAACCTTATGTAGTAACCAACTAATCCCATAAACAATCTGAATTCTGACACATTTCTAGGTGTTGGCTATCCTCTAATGGGTTCAATCTTCTCTGGATCCACTGCTATTCCCTTATCCGAAATAATGTGTACCAAGTAATGGATCTACTTTTGATAAAAACAACACTTACACAACTTGGCATATAACTAATGTTCTCTTAGCACTTGCAATACTAGTCTTAAGTGATGTTCATGCTCCTATTCAAACTTAGAATAGCTAAGTATGTCATGCAAGACCACTATGACAAACTTATCCAAATAATTTATGAATATGACATTCATTAAGAACATAAAGACAATTGGTGCATTCGTTAATTCAAATGGAACCACTACAAATTCATAATGCCCATACCTAGTCCTAAAGGATGTATTATGAATGTCTTCTTCCTTGATCCTTACCTGATGGTATCCTGACCTAAAGTCAATATTCAAAAATATATTTTCTCCTCTTAGTTGATCAAAGAGGTCATCAATTATAGGTAGAGGATACTTGTTCTTTATAGTATACTTGTTTAGTTGTAGAAAGTCAATACACAGCCTCAAGGTTCCATCCTTATTTTTGACAAAAAGTATTGGTTCTCCCCAAGCTGAAACACTTGGACATATGTACCCTTTCTTCAACGAATCCTCCAACTATATTTGTAATTCTTTTAACTCTGGTGTGCTCATTTTGTAAGGTTTTTTTTTAGAGCGGGGAAACTCCAAGCACTAAATCAATTGATAAATATATCTCCCTTCTTCGTGGAAATACTAGTATTTCTTGGAATACATCTTCAAATTCCTTTAGTACCGAAAAATCTTCAAGGATTGGCCGCTTTGTATTCTTTGTTTCTTCCCCATGAGCTGCATACAATTGGCATCCTTTTTTGAAACATATCTTCAGCTGTAAGGCTGAAATCTCCCTTATAGAGATGGGTCTTGGAACTCCTTTCAAAGTGTTCTATTTTCCATCTTCATCAAGACATGTAAATGTCTTCTTATGACAATCTAGGACAACATGATGCTTGTCCAGCCAATCCATTCCAATTAGAATATCATAAGACCCCAATGGAATTATATTTAGATCAGCACTAGTATTCACACCATTAAGACTTATGGAACAACTTCTAACCATATAATGGATTCTCTTTTTGGTTCCAGTGGCTAGTTGAACCAAACTTGATTTTCCAAGCTTTCTTTTATCCAAATGTAATCTATCCACTATTTTAGGATCAATGTAACAATGAATTGCTCCTTAATCAATTAAAATAGCAATAAGATGATTTACGATCTTACCTTCCA
>SNQJ01S0114036.1:0-28292 GCA_010110895.2 Picea sitchensis | reverse complement strand
ACAACTCTAGGGATATCCCTAATTTCTAAATCACCACTGCCATGCCCTAGTTCTCCAACAACTTTATCTTGTCCCAACTCTTCATTAATTCCTTCTCTTTCCTCTATTTCCATGTCTGAAATACTCCTATCACTACTTCATGCCTCCTCTTTTAATTCATTACCGTCATTTTCATCAACTTGTGTTGCTCCCCTGGCAATGAATTAAGCCCATGTCTGGTTTTGTAGTTCCAAGGCTCTCAACACTATTAATTTTATCCGACAGTGGTGTGTGACAAAACCTTGGGGAAAACATGATTGTCTAACATAATGTGTTATATTATGCAAATATTCTAACAGATAATAACCCATATTTATCAATGAGCCATGATGAAGGTGTGACAACAGAACAAAACCATATGTGTAAACAATCTTGTACCTACCTTCAGATGTAATATATTTCTTCAAGAAAAAAACAACCTGGTCCCAAGTTTGAGGTAAAGACTCTATTGTTTTGCCACGTCCTCTAAGTTTCACTTTCTCTCCTTTTTCCAAGAAATTGATCTTTGCATTAGGAATGGTTTTCCTTTGTCCAAACCATTTTCTTCCAGTTCCAGGAAGCCCTGTAATAGAGGATATAATCACCTTTGTTACAATAATATCCAAACCTCTAACATGTGAATAAGTTCCTATTAAATTATGGGTGAATTCTAGGGCAATATCACTCTCAAACTAGTCCAACCGCTAGAAATATTCTACCCACCTTGCATCTTCAACTATTTTGTAGAATTTTGGGTGTCAATGCAGGGCGTCGAGGATTACTAGTTAATGACGGACTGCAAATCCTCTGATGTTGAATGTTATTTTGTGTAATTAGATGTTACAGTATTGCAAAGGAGTTTCAGTTTCAAAATTCCCAACACAAACCCAGGAGATTTAGCATGCATGAGCGCACATGAACAATGAAAGGATATTTGTTGGTATTTTGGAAAGGTGTTGGTGATTTGAATTTTGTGGGAAAAATCAACCTGAAAACCATGTTGATTGAACGTTTATGGTGGCGGTTGGTTAATTTATTCAGGGATGATGGGATACCCCCCAACTTGAACTGACGGTATTGGACATCTGTTGGTGATGTGGAAAGGCATGGAACAATCATTATTTCATAGTATCATGTCAAATACATGTCACAGTGACCAATCATACCTGTAGGTTGTAAACCATAGACACATACATGCAGCCATTGACCGACGACAAGAAAAATCTGAGGGGGTGATTACATTCAACTTATCAATACCTTCCATTAATAGATACTTATTACTGACAACCAAATATTAAAATGGTGGAGTAACTCTTCCAACTGGATATGATGGAATCAGTGGGGCCATGGCCCATATTCTTCTTTGTGCATGATTCAACACGATGTTTCAGCACCAACATATTTTCATTCATTCTTATTAATTCTGCATAGTCTTCTTTTGCATGCAATTTGTTTCAGTCGAGCGTTTCAGCATAGTTTTTCAACACCATCATATCTATATATATGTACATCTATGTGGTTTACAGGTATGACTTTGTAATTATCCAAATTAGGACTAAGGAAACATCATTCTAGTTTACAAGTTAACTATGAATTAAGTTTTAACATAACTGAATGTTGAATAAATAATTAATTGTACCTTCTCTAGGATTGATGTTCTCATAATAAATGTAAACAATAGGGATGAATTAATACAAGAGAATGAGATAAAAATGGCATGGAAATGATAAGGAAAAAGGGGCAATTTTAGCACCCAACAATGTCTCACTTTAGTATATTAACATAGTCTTCTTCTTGCATGTTTCAGCATGGTGTTTCGACATGGTGTTTTAGCACTAGCATATATGCATTCATTGATAATTATTATTAATTTTTCATAGTCCTCTTCATGCATGTAGTGTGTTTCAACACGATGTTTCAACACCAACATATCTGCATCCATTCTTATTAATTATACATATTCTTATTTGTGTGTGGTGCATGTTTGATCATGAGCCAAGTGTTTTAGCATGGTGTTTCAGCACCAGCATATTTTCATATATGTACATCTCTGTTGTTTACAGGTATGACTGTGTAATTAGCCAAATTAGGACTAAGGAAACATCATCCTAGTTTACAAGCTAACTCTGAAATAATTTTTGGCATAACATAATGTTGAATGAATAATGAATTGTACCTTCTCTAGGATTGATGTTCTCATAGGAAATGTAAACAATAGGGATGAATTAATACAAGAGAATGATCTGAAAATGATAAGGAAAAGGGGCAATATTAGCACCGAACAATGTCTCACTTGAGTATATTAACATAGTCTTCTTCTTGCGTGTTTCAACACCAACATATCTACATTCATTGAACATTCTTATCAATTCAGCATAGTCTTCTTCATGCGTGCAACGTGTTTTAGCCAGGTGTTTTAGCACCATCTTATCTGCATTCACTCTTATTAATTCTAGATAGTCTTCTCCGTGCATGGAGCGTGTTTCATCCTAATCCAAGTGTTTCAACACCAACATATTTTCATATATGTACATCTCTATGGTTTATAGGTATGGTTGTGTAATTACCCAAATCAGGACTAAGGAAACATCATCCTAGTTTACAAGTAAAGTATGAATTAAGTTTTAACATAACATAATCTTGAGTGAATAATGAATTGTACCTACTCCAAGATTGATGTTCTCATAGTAAATGTAAATAATAGGGATGAATTAATACAAGAGAATGATATGAAAATGGAATTGAAATGATAAGGAAAAAGGGGAAATTTTAGCACCCAACAATCATACAATTGTTGAAACACACACTAACACTAAGAGGGAGGGATGAATCAATGTCTAGAACTTTTGACTTCTTTTCACACTTTCATAGATTAACTGAATTAAATTATTAATATATATGAAGATCAATTAATTATTCATAAACATTTGTAACACAAACTATATGAAGTAGATAAAATATATTTCTTTTATTTATTTAACTTGAATGAATACAAATAAAACCAATCCTTTAATATCTTCAACTTCAACTGAATATGAGAGATCCAACTCTCTGATACAAGAACCAACTTGTAGTTCTTAGATCAGGGATGATTTTAAGGATGGAAATTTATTTTAAAATGTAGAAACCTTGGCGAATCTTACTAATCCTTCATATGTCAACTATAAATGTTTGGCGATATTTTTAAGGTAAATTAATTTTATCCTATAGAATTTGGGTGAATCATTTTTAAAATAGCGAATCTCGTTTTTTGAAAAAACATGGAAAATTAGCCCATGAGCGAAATTTAGCCCCTAAAATCATCCCTGCCTCAAATCCAACTAAGAAATGAGGAATCCAACCCTCATAACAAGACCCAAATTGTTGATCTAATATCTAACTGAGATGTGAGGAATCCAACCCTCATAACAATGAACTTGTAAAATGCACCAACTTAATAGAATGAACTTCCATTCAATATATATAATCCACCAAGGCACACTTAGATTCACCACCACTTCTGGTTTATATAGTATTTCAATAGATATAGGATTGAACCATTGTGTCTTTTTTACATAAACCATTACATCTCTTCATTGTAAGTTTATCAATTAATTAGAAGACTAATCTTGATTCTAATTATGTCCTCATGAGTTGATCATAGATATGGATCGACTCATTATATTGTTCCCATGCTTATGTTGTGTTCCCAAGTTTTCCAACAGATCATATTTGAGGTTTTACCTACTCTCTTTATGGTGTTAATCTATGTCAAATTACTCTACAGACCTTAAGTTATTTACATAAATGAATTTTGTATGAGGTGCTTCCTTCAACCCAATGTTCAAATGACCATGGGCTCAAAACCACGAGATTATCTATTTAATCATTGTTCCTAGTGATTCTTCTTTCATCCTTATTCCTCTATCATGAGACTAGAACCTGTGACCAAAATGCAAGCCCTAATAGGCGCTAATCCAACGATTTCAACATTATCCTCGAGAATAAAAAAAATCGATGATCAAGATTTAATTAGGAGTTGATATGAACGGTTCTCGTTCACTCTGGGACTTCGGCTATTTGTGGCTCTAGGACTCTAGAGTAGAGAAATCCCTCTAGAGGTTTACCTACTGAATAAGTCATAGAATGATAGTGACCGCTTGTTGTTAGTTAACATCTTCTCTTACACTATCCTTCCACTATGCTTGATCAATGGTCGAGAACACTCCCGATGTAGATCAACGGTTAGTGTTACTTCATGATTCATGCTTACTCTATCCTTCCACTTTACTTGATCGAACGGTCAAGAAATATTCTATAGGATATTAGATCAATGACCAAATGTTAATTCGTGACTTCGGCCTCTGGTGCTTCAGATATTTTAGCTATTAGGATAAGTTGGATATCTCTAGAGGATGTAGTCCAAGAGTGACGTGGCTTGCTGACGTCACTGTTGACATGGAATTGGTTGATTGGATGCCATGTGTCACCTTGATTCATGACTTTCATATACCTAAAGTTACAACTAGACCCTAACACTTGCCACCATCTGATTGGGCAACTGTCTCCCTCCTGGATCATGGATTTACACTTTGTGGCTTCAGTACTTCATGGTTTTGGGATTTTTGGCACTTTTATCCCATCCTTTGATCATTTTCGAAGAGCCGAATAGATCTATCACTATAGATATTTTCTTGTCTTAATCGATGACTTCTATTTATTCCAGAACTATGGGGTTCGAGATTTCTTGGTTTATCTGAATTGCTTATTGTCAAAGTAGGTCCAAGTCGAAGTTGACCACCTTCTTCCTTAGAGAGATCTAACAGTTTCAATATTTTCACTCCAAATCAACAGTTCTTGGGATTTCCTACTCTTCTTCTGATCTGAGAGTCGATGGGAGTTCGCAACTTTGGGGCTTCGAACTTTGGATAAACTTACATGTTTTATACTCCTTTTCGTCGGAGTGGTCAACATCGAAGTTGAACACCTTATTTCCTTTAGTGTGATCTGACGTTTCAACATTTATTCTAGATCAATGGTTGATGGGATTTACCTACTCTTCCTCTGATCTGACGGTCAAGGAGAGTTCGCGACTTTGGGACTTCGACCTTCAGGTAAACTTACATGTTTCAGACTCATTTGTTTCAGAGTTTACCATCATTGGACGTGCCTATCCTCATCCAATAATCACCATGCATTTCCCATATTTGATGGCCCTCATTCACTTCAGGACTTTGGGGCTCTGTCCTTTGAGTGAACTTACATGTTTCAGACTCTTTTTAGCCAAAGTGGTTAGCGCTAAAGTTTACCACTATTGGACCCACCTATCCTCATCCAAAAATCACCATGCATTTCCCATATCTGATGGCCCTTATTTACTTCGAGACTTTGGGGGTGTCAAGACTTTGTGTATTATGGGGTTTGCTTATCCTATCCTTCCACTTGTTTCTATCTGACGATCAAGATAGATCCCAAACTGATCTAAGAATTGAGACCTTACTTGAATTTCCTCCATGAAATATGACGACTCTTATTTAATCTCTCTCGATCTATGATTATGGTTTGATCCAATTTTCCATAATGCTACTTCTCTAGATCTAACGGTTCAGATTTAATCCTTCCCAGTCTCTGACTTCACCTTGTTCTAATGATCTTGGATTGTATTGAACTAAGAATGAACGGCTCTTGTAACTCGATCCTTTACAAAAGGATTTATTCACTCACAGAACTTTGCCTCCTGTGTTACTTCAAATGTGCCATCTCTTCTGAGCTTCGATTAACGTTTGTGCATTATTTTATGCACTGATATTTAGTCGCTAACCCTCCTGAGCTCTTAATTCCTTGTGCTTCTTTACTCCTTCTATACGTGGATTATATGAATGCTACCTCTCTTGATCTTTAGTAACATAGGATCATTGTTGATCCTACCGTGATAAATAGTGATCACAAATTTCTTCTACCCCAAGGTGATCTACCTCTGCCCCAAGGTGATATTATTTTTTCTCATTTTACTGTACATGTTTGACTCGTTTTTCCATCAATGACAACAAACAATCAATAATGCCAACAACAATGTCTCACTTGAGTAGGTTAACAAAGTTATGTGGGACATGAATCTTGATTCTTGACAATGCTCTAACCCTTTATGGCTTCTCAACTGAAGTCTATAAACGAGCCTAGAACATTGTGGATCTGGTCAATTGCATAGAGGGAAAGCATAAGTAAATATAAGAGATGTATATATTTAGTGATATAAGCATGTATATTTTTAGTTCTTGGCATATATATTTAGTCTCCAAAATGTTATGCTAACTACATTGTGTAGGTGAGCACATGTGACATAAGTGCTCTATTTTGTACCATATTTTCTTGGAATACTCCCAAGATAGAACATTGATTCAAATTTATTTAAACGAATAGACTTATATAAAGGCTTTATAATTATGTGAAAATTTGCCACAATTTCACAAGATTTTATAATTCCATGAAATATTCTCCCAAATTTTACAAGATTATATAATTTGGTGAAAGATTCTAAAAAACATTATATATGCATATTATGTTATTGATAAAATATCCTTCACACTCTCCCATGTGTCATGGGGATTCTCCCATTTATTATACATATAAATTTAGGGGAGCTTCTTAAACTTTTCCCTAATGAAGAATGCAACAATTTCATTGCATCCTACAGTGATTGAAGAACCTTTACAAAGTGGGGACTAGATGTTATCAGACCAATCAACCTAAAATCTAGCAAAGGGAATTCATATATTCTCACCGCAACTAATTATTTCACCAAATGGAAAGAAGCAATAGCTTTGAAAAGGGTTGATTCTAAAGAACTCATAACTTTCCTCAAATATAATGTTTTGTCAATTTTGGAGTTCTAGAAAAACTAATAACTGATAATGGATCAATTTTCATAGTCTCAAAATTCACGAAATTTTGTGGGGAATATGGTATCATCATTGGACAATCATCAAATTTTCATTCCCAAGGAAATGACCTGGTTGAATCTACAAATAAGACATTGATCTAAATTCTTAAAAATACAATCATTGTGAACCAGAGAAATTGGCATGTAAAATTGATTGATGCACTATCAGCCAGCAAACTTACACCAATGGACAACACATGCATGTTACCATACACATTGTTATATGGACAAGAGACAAAAATTCCAATTCATTTAGAATTAAATGCTCTAACTTATGATGTGAATACTTGAAGATATAGAACAAGATCTCCTTTACAGAGAATATATTATCAACTGATGCATTTGGAAGAATAATGAAGTAAAGAATTAAGAAAAATGATTCAAAGAAAACAGATTATCAAAAGAAACTTTGATCAGTAAAGTATTTTTAAAAGGAAGAGTTAGTGTTGTTATGGAATAAGGAAAAAGAAAACTCATCTCTGCATACAAAGTTTGAAGCATTTTGGATCGGTCCTTATATGATTGAAAAATTTCTTGGGTACAACTCTTATTTTCTTAAAGACATGAAAAGAACAGTCCATATGTTTCCATTCAATGGGCACCACCTCAAAAGTTTTTTTCTCCTAAGGATTCTCAGTCACAACATGTACCTAGTTTTATTTCCCTATACATATTTCTTAAAGTATTTTTATTATTTTTGTTTTATGGACTTCATTTCCCAATGATCTAGATTTTGGATTCTGAGTAACCCACAGGGGATTATTGTCCCACATTTGGAGACATTTGTTGATCCTCAAATGTTTTAAGTCTTTCTAAACTCTCTCTCTCTTGGAAATTATTATTCCATAATTCGAAATTTACACGATTTTCACGGGTTCTTGACACATCTTTTATTTAGTCCAAAATTACACGACCTTCAAAATACACCCTAGCATTCCACTGCCTTAATTTTTCACCCATACTTAGAAACATTTCCAAACATTTCTCCACAGGTATAAAGAATTCTCTTGATTCATGTTTCTACCACTGCAACCCCTCCATCTGATCGATTCCTCATACTTAGTCAATTTATAATTTTCCACTACGCTCTGCGGGATGTTATAGTATCTCTTCACCATACCCACTGACCTAAAACACTTCAATACCTCCACAATGTCTCAACACTTAGTCAAAATTTTAAACTTCACTGCGGGTCACGGGGATTTCATGGTTCCTCCATACATACCCTTGATCCTCTCCATCAGGCTATTTCTCCATACTCAGTCAAATTTTTTAAATCCCCTCACAGGTCCACGAGTTCATTCTTATTTCATTGTTCCTCCACACACTCTCGATTTTTCTCTCCCGTGGTAACCCATGTCCTATCTTATCACTCTCCCAGATGCACATTTAATGCAAATATCATGAAAATAACAATTGGGTTAAGTATTAAAAGGTCGTTATTAATGGAAATCTCCTTGAGACAATTCTTCATCAATTCAAAATTTAATTCTTATTAAACAGACTTTGAAAGAAGAGACTCAAATCATATTATGGTAAAAAGGTTTTCTTTGGTAATAAAGTTCTAAAAAATATTGTACATTAATCCACCAAATTTATTAAGCATGACAACCAAGAGAAAGGAGCAGTTCTACAAAGGTATCGTAAACTAATTTGGATGGTAAGATAAAAGGTTTCAATGGTTAAGAGAATACAAGCATTACTCCTCATTTTCGCCTCTATAGAGGAGTTTGAACCATATTTGGACATCTAGGATTGCTCTGGCATGTTGTGTCCCAAAAGCATATGATTTTAAAGAGTTAATTTTGTGGTGCATCGAAAAATTCGATAAGAACTGGAGAATAATTCAACTCCAAGGAGATTCCCCTATTTCACTAGAACCTTTGGTCTTCAAGAGAATTATTAGACTCTGATAACCGACAATGACCTTCAAAGGGGATGAATCTAAGAATTTTTTGAAGGAGGGAAATGGTGGATTGGAGATCTTACAAGAACATATCAAGTGTCAGATAGTTGGTCTAGATTTATGGATAGTTGGATAGTTGGTTGGCATTGATGTCAAACATTGGAGAGTGATGTTGTATATTGATGTCAACCTTTGAGTATTTTTGGTAGTGAATTCCGGTAGTGAAAAGGTATGGGTAAGGGAGCTAAGTTTGTTTGAGGTATAAAGGCATGAAGATCAGAGAATATGCAGGTAAGACTATTCTATATGGATAGTATATGTCATTCCATTTTCGTTGATATGTGGAATGCCACGTGGTTCCTCACGGTTAGTGAGATATGACCTTGTGAAGTTTGAGGACCCCCAAGAGTATTCTAGAAGCCCCTAGAAGGTCAACAAGAAGTCAATTATTCTAGAAAGTCTTCAAGAAGATTCCTAGTCAATGTGGTTGTAAGAAGAAATTAATTAAATAATAAATTTGACAAAGTGGTTAAGTGGAAAATTTGGTTAAGTGGACAAAGTGGTTAAGTGGAAAAAGTGGCTAAGTGGACAAAGTTGGTTAAGTGGACAAAGTCGCTAAGTGGAAAAAGTGGTTAAGTGGACAAAGTCGTTAAGTGGATACTTCTAAATGAAGCTACTTGGAGAGTATAAATAAGAGAGCAAGGGTCTCCCATTAACACCTATTTGAGCATATTGAATATCTACAAGTGACTGAGGTAACCAAAGGAGATCTAAGGCGAATTTTAGAAGGAAGGTGAAGTAAAGAAGGCCAAAATTCAAGGGAGGATAAAGTCTTTTGATGATTCTTTCTAAAGTATGTTATTTACAGGACATCTCACCATTTTCGCAATAATTTTTTTAATAGAATGAATCAGATAGAAAAATCTAGAGGATGTTGAGAAAACATATCCAATTAATTGTGATAAATATTTTAACTTGTGGGTCAATGTATTTTGGGAGTTACACTCTGTGGAAGTTAGGGTTTGTGGCTAGTCCTGAAACTAGTCTAAAACAGGTGTTCCAGGTAAAAACATCATAAATTATTCAAAATAAATACAAATTTAGTGAGACCAAATGAATTGGTTAGAGTGAAGTTTGTATTATGTTGTGTACCATTTTCATATCCATACAAAAAAATATTTTTTGTGTGGTATTCTCTATGAATTATCTCTCTAGAATAAGCCACAATTCAGAAAGGTCTGTCATTTTTGCTATAACTCCTTTTCTAAGAGGTTCCAAGTAGTGAATCCTGATGGATTGGTAGAGAAGACACTGAAGAATATTGTGTATAATTTTCATACCTTTATGCATTATAGGTACATATTTATTCTTTTTTCAAGTTAAGGTTTTTTATTAATACAAAATTAGTCATGTGAGACTAAAGTAAAGTTTGATGAAAATACTAGTGTTTTGTTGTTGAAGTTAAGGAAGGTTTGCAGGTTTGTGATCACATACACCAGGTCTATGAAATATTTACAGATATGTTTATATTCATTTTTTGATGGTTACATTTGGTCATGACATGGTACATGCTTGAGGCTACATAACAATGAGTTTTGGCACATGGTTTTATGTAAGGGTTTATGGTATATGGCTTATGGATTTGTGATTTATTTCTAGAGGAATCTTGTTGGTTGTCTTGATGTATGTTTTGGTATATGGTTGATTTATATGTTGATTTCATGGATTAGATACTTAGTTGATGAGTTGGCATATACAAGAGGTGTATGTTATGGTGATGTTGGTACATCTTGATGAGATATAACTTGCCATGTTATTGATGCATGATTTGTACATGCGTGGTACATTGTTAGAGGCACTTGTTGGTAATATTGTTGGACATATTTGTATTGATATTGGCACATGGTTTATGGTTGAAGTGGCATATATATCTTGGTATTGGTGATAGTTTTGAGGTGTTATGATGTGTGTGGTTGATGCACTTCTAACGGTATAGGTTATGCTAGTTGTTGATGTACATGATTGGTTGATGAGATTATCATGACAGGTTATTGGCATAGATTGTTGGTTACAAGTTGTTGGTATATGTATTGCTACAGGTTGTTGGTTACAGTTTTTTGGTACAGGTATTTCTACAAGTTCTTGGTATAGGTTGTGACAGTTTGACAGTGACAAAGTGACAGTGATAGTGACAAGTTTTCTTCATTTTCAACTTATATTTAAGGGCAGTAGGATGGGGTAAGGATAGGTGGTTAGAGACACCTTCCGGTTTCAGCCAGAGAACCAGGGCATTGGAGCTTCCTTCAGGTTGGAGCCTGAGAATTAGGTGGTTGGAGCCTCCTTCTAGTTGGAGACAAAGAATTGGATGGTTGTAACCACCTTCCTGTTGGAGCCGGAGAACACAGGGGGTTGGAGCCTCCTTCTGGTTGGAGCCAGATAATTGGAAGTTGGTGCTTCCTTGAATGTAATTTTTACAGACATATAAGAAAACAATTCCATGGTTTTGTCCCACATTGTCTTTCCATGTAAAATACCGGTGTACTGTGCATTTTGTGGATGTGTCTATTATTTTTTATTATGCATTGATGGATGTTAATGTTATATTATGCAATAACATATTATTGATGAACTGATGAACATTGTTGAATAAGTTAAAGGAATATACATTGTGATTAAAAGGATTAATAAGTGGTATAAATTTCTCAATAATGATTCACCCCCTCTATTAGTAATCCAACAATTGGTATCACATAAAGGTTCCTCCAGGAAACAGTTTACCCACTGGAAGGTAGATCATGGAGATAAATGGTATGTATAACAATGGATTACCACAGTTTGATGGAGATAACTATGCATTTTGGAGCAGAAGGATGAAAACATATGTACACACATAGGGATTTGATGTTTGAAGATCAATGGTAGATGGATACAAAGCACCAATCGTTCCTCCAACAGATAAAAATGGAAAGCAACTTGAAGCAAATAATTCAAAAGCCAAAAATGTGAATGGTCTGGTTGATTCAATATATGTCAAAGTTATGCATTGTGACTCCGCAAAGAAGATATGGGGAAAACTTTAGATTGTTTATGAATTAAACGCCAAATTCAAGGCAAAAAAGATTCAAACTTATCGAGACCAATTTGAACAGTTGAAGATGAAGGAAGATGCAAATATTGCAGCTTACTTTTTATGAGTTGATGGAACAATGAATGCAATTAAAAGACTGGGAGAATAATTTCATGAATCTATAATTGTTCAAAAATTACTGAGATCTATTCCAATGATATTTGATCCTAAGATATCAACACTAAAAGAAAGAACATATATGGATTCGATAAACATGTATGAGTGACATGGAATATTCACAGCATATGAAATGAGAATAGAATAGGAAAATCCATTTACAAAGGAAGCATCATTAAAATAATCCAAGAAGACAAAGAAAAAGAGCAAGCAAAATCCAAATTCAGAATGTAGCTGCAGCGATGATTCAAAAGAAGATGAAGAAATGGAAAATTTTGTAAGAAATTTGCAAAAGGGAACAGGTAAATATAAAGGTAATCTTCCATTGAAATGTTTTAATTGAGATAAAATTGGTCATTTTGCAAATAAGTGTCCTTATGCAAGAAATTCAGATAGTGATGAAGAGGAAGAGCCCAAGAAATAAAAGAGATATCAAAAGGGAAACTGGAAAAACAAAAAAAAATACTTCAAGAAAAATATATACTCAAGAAAAGATAGTTCCTCATTTAGTGAAGATGATGAAACCGATAGTGATTCATAAAAGGTATTATTTATGGATAAGGAAAGTAAAACATGAAACTCCAATAGTCCATAATAAGAAGGTGAATTTGATCTCAGAGAAGAATTAATTAGTGCCTTAGAAGAAATAAGGAAATAAAGAAAGAAAAACAAGTTACTCAAGAAATAACTAAATGGAACTCAAAATATCAACTCAGAGGAATTCAACCAGGTAATTATGAAGTTGAAAGTCTAGGTAGAAGAGGACAGAAGTATTGAATAAAAACTCAAAAGTCAGCGATCAGAGAAGGAAAAGATGATTGAAAGGTTGGAAGTAGAAGCAATCACTCTAAGAAAATATCTTCAAAATAAGGACATGCGGCAAGATAGCACCAAGACATTGGATAAGATCATAAACAATCAAAGTCCATACTATGATAGGTCTGGACTAGGATACAACCAAATGTATACTGAGAAAGTTTCAAGCTCCATGACGAAAGAGACAGAACAAAAGAGTTGTGCATAAGTTCTGGAAGGAAGGAATCATGGTCAACAGGAATCAGAAAGAAATGAATACAGAATACCCTCTACATTCAAGCAACAAGGAAGATTCAATCATTATGAAATAAATAACCAAAGAGAAGATATTTATAATCCAAGACAAAATTATAGAAGGACTACACCACAAGGAAAATCATTTACTCCCAGGTATGTAAATTTATTTTATGGTCATTGTTTTTATCGTACTAACTTTGGACATAAGGTTGCAAATTGTAGGGCTTATGAAATAAATAAATGCTTATGTGGCCCCACAAAATATTGAATTTTACAAATTCCACAACTATGGACACGCAACTCAAAATTTCATAAGCATAATAAGGCCTCCCATGAAAGAAAATGTTGATGTGGGACACCACTGGCAGAGAGGTTTGGAGAGTAGAAAAAAGAGGAGCAAGTAAATGAAGAACATGTAGAAGGAATCGTACTTTCAGGATTTACAGTAGCACAAAAAGAACACAATGACTTCTGAGGAAAAGAGAAAGTATGTGAATTCAAGTGGAGGATGAAGGCGTCAAAACTTCGAGGGATGACAAAAATTTAGAGAGAAATGAAAGGAATATGTATATACCGATGAGAGAAATATGACTCCATCAAAGGAATTGTTTCTACAGGCCCAGCCCTCATCACTTGGAGACTCGAATTAATATGAATAATAGTAGACAAGGAGTCTATCTCGATGGCCCGAACAGAGATGGGTCAGCATTGTGAATAGTTGAGTAGCAGAGTCTTACACAATATGGACATAGATGGATTCATGATTAGTTGAAGAAAGTGGTTTAGATATTGATTCAAATATTGGTTCATAGGTGGTTGAGGAGTGGACTATAGAGAAAGGAACATTATCGCAATGGATGATAATGACACAGGGGCCTCTTGAATTATTATTCTTGAATTTTTTTCATATATGTCAATTGATTACTAAAGGAAGCACCAATGGACAATAACTCCATTAGGTTGAGGTACATGTTGATGCATGTAGCGGCGCGCCGGACAAGTCCAAGGATAACCATAGGAATAGCATGTCATAGTATTGTTGAGAAGTTGATCCGATGGTGTTTCTGAGTAGAGCCTTAACATCAAATAGAAGGCAGTTAGTGATAGCATATTGTTCACCAATTGATTACATGACATCTTACCCAAAGAAGATAGGAAGTCCATGCCCATAGGGGGAGTTATTTTCTTAACCATGATTGGATAGATAGGTGCCATATCATGATAGAGTTTGAAATCCTTGGTATCAAAGGAAAGTAATCAGAGATGAAGGCGGAGGATCAACTGAGGGAGAGATAGTAAGGGAGAGAATCCCCAGGAGATCCCTTTGCCAGTGATGTCAAAGGAGGAGATATATAAAAATTGATGAGGAGTATGAACATAAGTGTTGTCCATGACTAAGTGTTTCCATCAATGTTAGTGTTACCATCAATGCCAAAGGGAGATTATGTCGGAATGGTTGGTCTAGATTGATGGAAAGTTGGATAGTTGAGGTTATCATTGATTTCAACCCTTGAGTAGTATTTCATATTGATTTCAACCATTAGATATCTATGTCAACCTTTGGTATGTCTAGTAGGTACAGTACATCAAAGGTATGGGTAAGGGACCCCTATTTGTTTGAGGTAAAAAGGAATGAATATCGGTGAATTTTTAGGTGAGACTATTATAGATGGATATTACATGTCATGCCATTCCAGATTGATATGGAACACCACGTGGTTCCTCAATTTAGATGAGACCCATGGCCTTGTGAAGTTGGAGGACCCCCAGAATATTCTACAAGAAGCCCTAGAGGTCAGCCAAAGAAGTCAATTATTCCTTTCATAAAGTCTTCAAAGAAGGTTCTAGTCAATGTGGTTGTAAAGGAGAATTAATTAAATAATAGAATTTGACAAAGTGGTTAAGTGGACAAAGTGGCTAAGTGGACAGAATGGTTAAGCGGCTATTAGAAAAGCAGGACCGTGGAGCGATAAAATAAAACAAATGTGGAAACAAAACAAAGAAGATACCATTACAATGAGAGACACATGTTTGCATGAATTGCACCCGGTGGAGGCTACGTCCAGAGAAATTGTTGGGTCCTTGCTTTATTATTATCCGACTATGAAGGGATACAGCCTACAGCTCAAACTAGGTGCTTCCTCTTCTCTTTCTCTCGCAGTGCTCCTGTCATAATATAATATTCACAAATCAGCCATAGGTATGGCCCGACTTTCCCTCATAAAAGAGGGTTGCCTTCTGAGGAAAAAAAACCATAACATAATCTCACCATTAAGATCCTATGACTGCATATAATGAGCGGTCAGGTTTAATGAAATTCTGATACTTCATTTTACAAGGCAGTTTTTTCAGCCGAGCTTCACCCCCAAAACCGTCAAGGACACCCAGCTGCCCCAGTAGGAAGGATCCCCTCGAGGCCACAGAGGATACCTCTTCACTCCCGTGTGGAAGGTATACATGCACTTCCTAGAGATTAAGCAAATACTTTATGGGGTATAAACATTGTTGAAAGTAAAAGACCTCTGATCGGGAAGATAATTAAGCTCCACAATAACAATCTCCCACTTGGAGACAAATATCAACAACTCCACCGCTGTTGTATATGATGGACTCTGAACCTTCTTGGGTGGAAAATTTCTCATCTTCATATTCATTCTTGAACCATAAAGCCGAGAAGAACACAGGGGTTTCTCCACAGGTTCCTCCTTTGTTAACATGTCTCTGATTCAGCTGAGTATCTTTCCTTCAAATGTCCATATTCCAAGGTGGATTGTATGAATTGGTACCTCAATTGTATATGATCTAGTCTTGAATGGAAGGAATTTTGGAACATTTACCAGATGAATTGCTCTCCAGCATCCTGATTTTAACTTTTGCTATTCTCTTGCTTCTTTCTCAATTCCTCCATAGACCTCTGTAACCAAATCATCTTTACTAGCCTATGTAAGTAGCAGCTTGCCTCTGCCTCTATTGTTGAAAGTGGTAGTCCCTTTGTAGTTTTGAAATCCAGCTTGTTGTTATTTCACCTATAGTAAAAAACATACCACTGTGGTACTCCTCATGCTATCTTTATCACCTACCATCTATGAATCAACATATCCTTACATTAAGTGATTCACAGAGCTCCAAAACATAATTATGATTAGTACCTCTCAAATGTCAGAATCCACTTCTTGCCTCCCAATGTTCTTTAACTAAATTACTATATATCCTTCTCCTAGTCCCACCTACATGTGAAATATCTGGTCTTATTCAAATCATTACATACATCAAGCTGTCGATTGTTGATGAATATGGGACCCTGTGCATGTATTCTATCTCCTCATGTATCTTGGGACATATTTCCTTAGATTAATTTGAAATGTGGCCAAAGGTGTACTAATTGGTTTTCATTCTACATTCTAAACCTCTCCAACACCCATTGTGTACTCACCCACGAGACAATGAGAAATGTTAGTTTGCGTTTTTCATCTATTATTATTCTCATGCCAAGGTTTTTCTTCGCAGCACTTAAAGCCTCCGATATGAAATGAATTGGCTAATTTATTCTTAGACACATTTATATCCTGCATATTAGACCCCTACAACAAGCATGTCATCTACATACAATGCTTAAGATAATAAAAGCTTTCCATTTCTAGCTTTTTAAAATAAACTTCTGAGTGTCAGAATGACATCTACTATATAATCATTCTATCATAAATACCTGTCAAACTTCAAATACCTTGGAGCTTGATTTAGGCCATATAAACTCTTCTTCCAGCGTGCATACCAAATTATCCTTTCATTTGACCCCATACCCACCGTGGATTTGCTTTGCATATAAATCTCTTCCTCAAATCCCCATGGAAAAAAAGTTGTTTACATCTAATTGTTCAAGGCCTTAAATATTCCTCTTGCCCTGAGACTTAAAATAGAGTTCCTAGTGAAGTTATTATTTTAACCAAGGAGAAAATATTTCATCAAAATCTATACCTTTCTTTTGTGCAAACCCCTTTACAACAAGTCTAGCTGTATGCAGCTTTTTCTCCTCCATCTTCCTCCTTCAACGTGTAAACACATTTATTCTGCAACGCTCTTTTCCTGCAAGCAAGCGGGCAAGTCCCAATTCTGTTTATTTGCAAAGGAATCCATTTCCTCTTTCATGCCTTGCTCCACTTCCTTTTGGTGTCTACCATTGCCTCTTCATAACATGCAGTTCCAGAATCAATTAACAATAAATAATACAATGAAGGAGAGTATCATTAGGAGTATGCTTGACTTGGTGATCTTCTAACAACACTTGTGAGTGTTTGACATTACCTATTATCTGTTGTTGTACACATTTTGATTTTAAGTTCCTTTTGGAATTTTCTTTTTCAATAGATCTCATCAAGCTTTCATGTATTTAGCATTTTCTTTTTCTGTTTTCTTTCCTTGCAACTGATCCTTTGTACATGACCTTCTCATTGAATATACTTGACATCTCTACTCCTATTGATTTTATTATTTTCCATTATCCCATAAGCGATAACAAAATCATTAATACCATATCCAATAAAGATACACTTTAGTTTCCTCAAGCTTTGTTCCTGGCCTGGCATCCAATATGGACAAATGCTTCACAAGCAAAGTTTTCAAAAATAATAGTTTACCTTTTTTCATCCATTCCTCCTCTAGATTCCACCATCCAAGGAGATTGAAGGTCCTCTGTTTAATAAATAAATAGTATTATCTACAAAATCTTCTCAAAACTATAAGGGCAAACCAACATGCAATCCTCATACTCCTTGCACACTCCGCAGTTGTCTGGGCCTGTCCTTTCTAACACCATTTTCTTGTGGTGTTCTTGGAGTGTCTTCTCTCACAAATCCCATGGTATGAGCCGATGTCATCAAAATCCTTCTTTGCAATATTCACCTCCATTATCTGTTTTGAGACACTTCAAAATTTTTTCATCTCATTCTCAGCCAAATCTTTCATTTCTTAAAAGTATCAAAACATCAATTTTACATCGAGATACAATAAACCCCAAGTTTTTCTAGTTGCATCATCAATAAAAATGGCTTTTATATCTTGAGAACTACCAAGAGATGATACGGGTTGGTATATACATCTGTATGCATAAGCTCTAACCTCCATTCTTCTTTTCTTTTGGAGCTCTGAGAAATCTTACTCTCTTTGTTTTCCATAAACACAATTCTCCACCGAGAGAGTCAAATCAATTTGTTTAAGATTTGGCAACCATTGTTGGTGATATCCATCCCGCACTTCTCACTCATGTGTCCAAGCCTGGTATTCCCACAGTGTTGTATCCTCCTATAGAAGCTAAATATATATAGAAGAGTAGGTATTACCCGGTGCATAAATACAATGTGCCTACCTTCTGCTTCTTCGCTATACCCAATGATCCTTTGATGACCTTCCACGTCTTATCGTAAATATGGATATAAAGCCTTCACTTTATACTGTACTATTGAAATTTTAATTTTCCTTAAATATGGAACATGCCTTACCCTCTTTCAACAACCATTTGGTTTCCATTGTGTTCTTTATTTTTACCTTTCCATTTCAACAATTTTGCATAGTGCATCGTCCTTAAATGAGAACTTGTCCAAAATCACCTTGAACATGATCTAGAAAATGTTTCCTATGGGATGTGGAATGAAATGAATCCTAGAATCTACTACCAATCAAAATATCTGAGAAGAATCAAAGCATCTTGTAACATCACATTTACATTTGCTTCTTGATTTTCTATCCACATTGTCCATCTCTTTGTTTCTTTGGATCTGCCATGAATCTTTCTTCAGGTGTCCTTTCTTCCACAATTCCAACACTCTATCTTTCAAGTCTAGATTTGGATGCGCCCTTCACTGGGAATTCCCACGGTTCCACAGAGCCCTTTCCTCTATCCATTTTGTCTTCCCATGTTCTCCATTCCAATGCATTTCTGATGTCTCACATTTAGCACTACGTAGCATTTCCTCACCTAAGGATAGCACCAACATCATCATTTCCTCACTAAGGATAACACCAACAACATCATCAAATTTTAAAGTATTTGAACCAGAGACAGAGTTACTTACAGCCATGACCAAGTTGTTCCATCTTTCTGGCAATGAGCACAAGATTAGAAGAGCCCTGGCCTCATCATCAAATTCCACTTTTACAGAACATAGTTGATTAGTAACCGTATTAAAATCATTTAAATGATCTGCAATAGACCCACCTTCCAACATCTTCATATTAAATAATCTCTTCATTAGAAATACCTTATTGGATGCCGATGGTTTTTAATACAATTTGGCCAATGCATCCATCAAACCCTTTGTTGTATTTTATTTGGAAATATCGAAAGTCGCCGACGCTGCCAGGCTCAGCTGTATCGTTCCTAGAGCCTTTCTGTCAAGAATCTCCCATTCTTCATCCTTCATAGCCGCTGGCTTCTTTGCTATTCTACCCAATGGTAGGAATATATCCTTCTGATATAAATAGTCTTCCATCTTCATCTTCCATAATTGGTAGTTTTGGTCGTTAAATTTCTCGACCCTAAACTTTCCATCTTCTGACATTGATCCCACTTGAACCAGGAACCCTCTTTTCCTGCGAGTTACCTTTCGCTATAATACCAATTGTTAGAAAAATAGGACCATGGAGTAATAAAATAAAACAAATTCGGAAATAAAACACAGAAGATACACAATACAATAGAAACACAAATTTACATGGTTCACCCAGTGTGGGCTACGTCCACCAGAGAAATTGTCAGGTCCTTGCTTTATTATTATCCAGCATATGAAGGGATACAACCTATAGCAAACCTGTTGTAACTTCCTCTTCTTTCTCTCACAGTCTCTTATCTCATAATACAATATTCACAATCAACCATAGCCGCAATACATTTCCCTCATAAAAGAGCGTTGCCTTCTAGGGAAAAAAACCCTAACATAATATCTACTGTTAGATCTGCGACCTTATAATGAACGGTCCAAATTTACAATGAAATTACAATATACATTTACAAGTCAATTTTTCCTTCAGGGGCTTCACCCCCGAACCCCCTCTTGCCCCCAGCCGGGGGGATAGCCCCCTCGGACCCCGCAGAGGGGGTACCCCCCCTCTGCACTCCCCCACGTGGAAGAGTGTACATACTTCTGGGGTGTAAATACTTCATGGGGTATAAACACAACTGAAAGTAAAATACCTCTTAATCAGGAAGATAATCAAGCTCCACAACCAACAAAGTGGACAAAGTGGCTAAGTGGACAAAGCGGTTAAGTGGATACTTCTAGATGAAGCTACTTGGAGAGTATAAATAAGAGAGAAAGGGTCTCCCATTAACACATATTTAAGCATATTGAATATATACAAGTGACTGAGGTAACCAAAGGAGATCTAAGGTGAATTTTAGAGGGAAGGTGAAGTAAAGAAGGCTGAAATTCAAGGGAGAATAAAGTCTTTTGATGATGCTTTCTAAGGTATGTTGTTTACAGGCCATCTCACCATTTTCACAATAACTTGTTTTCTAGAATGATTCTGATACAAAAATATGGAGGATGTTGATAACATATATCCAAGTAACTATGATAGAAATTTCATCTTGTGGGTCGTTGTAGTTTTGGCATTACACTCTGTGGAAGATAGGGTTTGTGGCTAGTCCTAAAACTAGTCTAAAATAGGTGTTCCGGGTAAAAACATCTTAACTTATTCATAAAAGATCCAAATTCATTGAGAAAAAATGAAACGGTTAGAGTATAGTTTTTAGCATGTTTTGTACCATTTTTAGATCCATACAAAAAACATTCTGCGTGTGCAATGCTCTACAAGTTCACTCTCTAGAATAAGCCAATATTCAGCAAGGTCTGCCATTTTTTCTATAATTCCTTTTCTTAGAGGTTTCAAGTAGTGAAACTTGGAGGATTTGTAAAAACAACATTGAAGAATATTTTGTACAATTTTCATACCTTTATGCATTATAGGTACAAATTTATTCTTTTTTCAAGTTAGGGTTGTTGACTAATCCAAAATTAGTCATGTGAGACTAAAGTAAAGTTTGATGAAAATGATAGTCTTTTGTTGTTGAAATTAAGGAAGGTTTACAAGTATGTGATCACATACACCAGGTCTGTTATAGAGTTACAGGTATGTTTATATTCATATTTCTATGGTTACATTTTATCATGGCATGGTACATGCTTGAGGCTACATAATAGTGAGGTTTGGCACATGGTTTTATGTAAGGGTTTATGGTATATGTATTATGGATTTATGATGTATTTCTAGAGGACTCTTGTTGGTTGTATTGATGTATGTTTTGGTATATGGTTGAGGTATATGTTGAGTTCATGGATGAGATACTTAGTTGATGAGTTGGCATATACATGAAGTGTATGGTATGGTGATGTTGGTACATCTTGATGAGGTATAACTTGTCTTGTTATTGATACATGATTTATACATGCTTGGTACATTGTTAGAGGCACTTGTTGGTAATATTGCTGGACATATTTGTAGTGATATTGGCACATGGTTTATGGTTGACGTGGCATAGAGATATTGATATTGGTGATAGTTGTGAGTTTTTATGATGTGCATGGTTGATGCACTTGTGATGGTACATGTTGTGCTAGTTGTTGATGTGAATGATTGGTTGAAGAGATTATTGTGACAGGCTAATGGCATAGGTTGTTGGTATAGGTATTTCTACAGGTTGTTGGTACAGGTATTTCTACAAGTTCTTGATATAGGTTGTTACAGGTTGACAATGATAGAGTGACAGTGACAGTGGTTCATTCAATGATAGTGACATGTTGTCTACATTTGGCACTTATATTTAAGAGCCACATAATGGGGCAAGGATAGGTGGTTGGAGCCACCTTCCGATTCTAGCTAGAGAACCAAGGAATTGGATCTTCCTTCAGGTTGGAGCCTGATAATTAGGGGGTTGGAGCTAGAGAATTGGGTAGTTGTAGCCACCTTCTGATCAGAGTTGAAGAACACAGAGGGTTGGAGCCTCCTTTTGGTTGGAGCCGGAGAATAATAAGTTGTTGATTCCTTGAATATAATTCTTAAATACATATCAAAAAATCATTTCGTGGTTTTCTCCCGCATTGGATTTCCACATAAAATATTGGTGTATTGTGCATTGTGTGGATGTATACTATTTTTTATTATGCACTGATGTATGTTAATGTTATATTATGAAATAACATATTACTGATGAACTAATGAACATTTTTGAATAAGTTAAAGGAATATACATTGTGGTTAAAAGGATTAATAAGTGGTATAATATGCTCATTATTGATTCAACCCCCCTCTCAGTAATCCAACATCAAGGACCCAACAATGATTCCAAAATACCTATCGAACATCCAGGTTAGTTTGTTAAAAATCCCTAACGTGAAATGGCATTTCTACATTCCAGAGTAGCCAAAAAAATAATTTACGGCTACTATTCCTCGACTGGTTCTATATATATTGCATTTTTCAATTCATGAGAAAGCAATTCTTGATTGGGAAAAGATTATCTCTGGAGAACTATATTTTCAGTTGGAAAATTTCAAGAAGAATAAGAAATTCTACATGTCCTCGTACCTAATCTTTTCCATTACTTATTACCATGTTTTCAAAGGATTGCATTTATCCAAACAATACAATTATAAAATCAAATTGTCCAAATGTGGTACCTTTCCTTATGGAAATAAAATGTTGTGTATCATTTTTATGAATTCCATAACACATTTATTTCCTCATTCAAAAAACTTATTTTTGGACCAAAAACTTTATGAATGTCTTTAGAACTAGCAACATTCTTGGACAAGGCAACTTTGAAGCAATGGAGCATTTCAACATTATTGAGATTTATTGTTCCCATGAAAAACCCTCATATCTACCATATTATTTTTTAGATAAGATGTTTGTTGTGGGAGTATGAAAGCAATATAGATTCTAGGCCCATTTCTTTCATGAAAAGAGGAAAAAGAAATTTATTCTGTCTCATGGAAAATTGGAGAGATTATGATGAAAAATACTACAAATATCGATGAATTATCAATCTAATTTGATCAGTTTAATTTAAATAAAGCGGATAAAATCAAATGGCTTGACCCTAACCAGCTATTTATGAAACACATGACATTGGTGGGTTATAGTGTCTCATTTTCTAATACTTTCCTATTCAGAGAAGAAGAAGATGACAACTAGAACCCTCAAGCATTGTTAATTGAGAAGAAGTAAGAAGATATTGAAACTGTTGTTAGCACCACTGATCAACATAGAAAATGGGGAAAATTTGTGAACGAGAGGAATACTTGGTCTCCTAACACTTCTCGGAAACGTGGCCTACCAAAACAAAAATCGCAGTATACAGATCAGGAACAAAGAAAATATTCAATAGACAATTCTGATGATCAAGGAGATCAGAACCCTTCTAAGGGAAGTATGGAAAGACCCCATAAATTCCTAGTGACCAGTAAAAGTAGAAGATAAACAAGTAAAGAAGAAAGAAATGAGGGTGCACCTGAATAAAAAATTGTTCTTGAAGATATGGACTTGGATGTGAACATTTGTACATTTAATTTCCCGAAGAAAAATAGAGACTTCAAGAAAGAAGAGAAGGTGTAGCACAATTTTCCACCCAACATCCAATTCTATTTGAATAGGAATCCCTAAATTTAAACAATGCCCTTTTCGAAAAAAGTTCAAAGAAATTGGTTATTGAAAAAATTCATGCAAAAAATAAAGTTCAAGGAAAATTGAGCTCGAAATTTGACCTTAATGGAGTTCCACCATCTAAAATAGTACAAATTCATGAAGCTATGGGTGAAGAACTAAATATTTCAGTCAAAGAAATGGAGAATGCAAATGCCACACTAAAAGAAAGAATTAGAGAGCACTTTGATTCCCCCGCCTATATTTACCAACCCAATTGCTACAATGCACCCCTGGAAGAGTTTTGATGGAACACCATAATCCAACTCCAGACTAAGAGGAACATCAAGTCTACTCATTGCTTTCAAAAGGTATGTTAGATAAAAAATCAAGAAAATAATGTCTCTTATTCTCGAGGCATGGGAATTGGAAAATATTTTTGTTTCTTTGGGATCAAGAATAACAAATTTCAGAAAGTACCTTCAAGTTGGTCTTGAAAATGATGAGGAATTATATAAGGGATTTGTTTCCACCTTTGTTGCAAAAGTATCAAGTGTTAGTCAGCTATGAAGAAAAGAGGAAGACCTACCTTCACGAATAAGGATAAAGCAACTTAAAGCATGTTGGATAAAAAGAGGAAAGTGTCTAAGGGAAATGTTAATTGATTGTGATACCATAAGTGTTAAAAAATGGGACTTATATTTAAAATTGATTGAATTAGACTTGGTCGGATCAACTAGTGATGTGGACAACCCACATTTAATATTAGATTCAATGTTTTTTTCAAAGGAGAAATTTGAAGAAAAATTGGAATTGTTGAAGAATGGATCAGCTAAGAGATTTAATAACCTAACCATGTGCTCAGAATACAAAGTGGAAAGTTGGTTGGTTAGTTATGTAAATGAAAATGAATACATTGAGGATACAATAAACCAAATTTGAATGGACTTTAGAAATCCAGAAAATTCGTTATTCGACATAAAAGGAAAGAAATAATTGTCGCACCAATGAGAGATTATATTGAAAGTTGGTTAAAGAATGCTTTAACTAGAATAACAAAACTAGATCAAGAAGAGGTAGTTGCAACAAGTCACGGAATTCCATGAAAAGAGATTACAAAACAAACCTTGGCAAGAAGATAATTGGAAGGAGAATCCATCATAGTGGGAAAATCGGTCACCTTTCATAGTCTAATATTCTTAATTATTCTCATTCATAAATCATCCAGTTGTGTATTTTCATTTTCTTTGAGAACCCATAATCGATATATGTTCATCTCCTTTCTCTTATTTTAGGTCAAGCCTTATTCTGCTATCTTTTATGGTCCACATGAGCCCCATCCTAGTCCATTTGTACTAACGCAATTTTTTATTATTTTAAAATAGATTATTATTTTGAACTCCCAGAGAACTACTTTGGGGTGTAATTTCAATTATTTCTCAAACTCTGAGTTTATTAGCACAAAATTTTTGAAGTGCACCTTTTGTATGTGCTTATGTTTTGAATGAAATATTATTTTAAAGTTCTCTATAATTATGGACTATTATCTTTCCTTCGTATGAATTGATCAACTTTTATCATGCTAGGATGGATGTGAGGAATGCCTTGCCTTCATATTATGGTTTCTTTATTGTTTTATAATATTATGTATATATTTTATTTCGGTCTTTAAAATTTTATTTCGATCAATAAAGATTGGGGCTTACTGTTTATCATTCCCCCATTTTGATATTTTAATCCAATAACATTCAAGCTACATATTTTAGACTATAATAGAGGAGTACCGACTCTATAAAAATGAAGGGGGATTTTATCCTCATGATGTTCTTGTTTGGATCTTGACCAATCTGAACATCAACATTTTTGGCAACAATATCGGGGAGAACAAAAGGCTAGTTTCCTAGACAAAATATTAATGACTCAACCAGAACCTAATCAACCTCAGTTGCAAGTCGGTATCAGAAATCAAGGGAATGTTCTACATCAATTGTATGATTTAGCATTGAAAACAACAAACAATTGAGAAGAGATCAAAAGATCGTGGGAAAATATTTCCCAGGAGGAAGAAAGAGAGATAAAATTGAGATAAAAAGAAGGGTATAAATTCAAGAAAAATTAGAATATTATAAAGGTCCACTAATAAGAAGCAAGAGAAAAAATTTATAGCTTCGCGAAGTTGGAGAAATTTATAGAAAATAAATAGAAAGAACCCTAATTATGGGGGGTCAAAAATAAGAAAGGAACGAGATTCCTAAGATTCGAGAAAAAAGACAAAGAGTTCCAAGAAGAAGGGATAGGTCTGACCCTCTCAATTTTCCAGGAGAACATACGTTATCGACCCTCCCTCAAGGAGTTTTTCCAATTTTTCAGGAGACGGGGTTATGGATCCAAAGAGACACATGGATCAATTCTTAGTTATTTGTGATATCCATCTAATTGAGCATGATGATGTGATGGTGAGAGTAGTTTTACAAACCTTGATTGGGACAACTTATGAATGGTACCTTTTTTCTCCCGGACCAACTAATAAGATTATAGCATGACCTACAGAACATGTTTATGACTATATATGCACTTCCCATTGCATATCATACATTGCTCACTCAGTTCACTCAAATTCAAATCAAAAAGGGAGAAAGAATAAAAGATTTTAATCTACAATTTTTTCAGATCTTGGATCTAATTCCATAGGAGCAGTGACCAAATGATCCTGTTATTTTGGGTTTTTATAAGAATGCAATGCCTGCAAAAGAAAATTATGCCATAATATATTCAAAAATAAACGATTTGGATGGATCCATCCGTAAGGCAACGAAGATGGAGTAGTTTATGTTGGATACCATCGTTGATCCTGAGATCATTCTTGGGAAGATACAAAGAAAAATGGACACGATTGCCATTTAAAATCAAGGACCATCAACTTCATGAAATGTTAAAAATCAAGGAACTGGAGAAGGAATCCTTTAGGGCATTCCCCCTAATGTTACAAATGATCTAACATATGCTCAAGAAAAAAAACAAAGAATAGATATTGCTTATATGAGAAGAAATATAAGACAAATGCAGAATGAGATCACCAGGTTGAAAAGAACTAAAAATTTTGTTCCACCCAACCAAAATACAAGAATCCCATTGCAATATCAAAGAGTAAGAAATGAAAGAAATGAAGAACATCTACCAAGGGCACCAAGAGTGCCAAATCTAATTTCATGATATTGGAAGAAATGGTTTAAGAGGAAATTTAATCAACGAGACAAAAAACAAAATTAATCAACGAGACCAAGGGGTCAATTCCCACCGTTCTACATGACCATAGAAAATCATGATGTTGTATTAAAAAATTGTTTGGTTGATAGTGGAGCTACCAACAATATCATGCCTCTTTCAATCATGGAATCATTAGGAATGGGATGCACTAGACTGAGGAAAGTATATATGCTATTTATTCAAGAAAGTCCCAACCTACAGAAAGAAAAAATATGTATGTGCATGGATAAGTGTATCTCCTCATGTCATAACAGTATTTATTATTATATTAGTATATTTTCCTCCAGCTTATGCAGTTGTATTAGGAAGAGATTGGTGTTCATTTATCATAGGTTACATTATGAACGATGGAAGTTGTATGATGTTGCATAATCAATATGGGATAATGATCAGGGTCCCTAGAGAGAGTAGAAATACCACACCATTTAGAAAGAAAGAGAATGAAGCAATGCAAAATTATATTGATGTTGGACTTGAAAATTATGTTGTACTTGGTCCACAAAAAACAACCCTTTAAAGAAAGAGGGAGAAAAACAATTTCAGGGTTTTCGGAAGATGTCATTTGATGGCGCCTATTCAAAATATGTAAGTTGAATTGGGATAATTTTTAAAATTCCTCAATCTACTATATATTTGCATGCCATCAGATTAGAATTTCCATGAACAAATAATGAAGAAGAGTATGAAGCGTTGATACAAGAAATGTTTATTTCACTCCATATGAAAGTTGAGAACTTGGTAATAACTAACAACTCATAATCGATCATTGTAGTGTACCAATTGCTCTGATACCAATTTGTAGTGTACCCTTCACTACCCAGGTTCACACAAACCTCTCGAATTACCATTCATTACATGGATTTAAAAATAAATGCATTTAACCAGAATTAAACACACTTAACAACTCAGAGTAAAATATATGGGTACTGCTATAATTAAATATCCCATAGCATTCATCATTAATTCATTTACACAGCGGAAAACATGATACAAAGCAACACAGTCATGTCAAATGTGTTAAAACATAACTCAGATTACTTATCTTTTATCTGTTGTAGCATTCACCAACCAAGTGCAGGCCTTCCACGAACCTCCCAGCCTTAGACCACACTTTTCATCAGCTCAACAGTGGATCACCCCCGAGCTGGGACCGAGCTCCACCCCAAGGCAAGGAATCCTAGGCTAGGCTGAGATCACAGGGAAGAAATCACAGAAATATCTAGAAGGATTCTTCCCAAAGATGCCATCTT
>SNQJ01S0114035.1:17860-28231 GCA_010110895.2 Picea sitchensis | reverse complement strand
CTCCATTATCTGACCTGAGTATCTTAATCTTCCTTTCAGAAAGATTCTCTATCAAGGCTTTGAATTCCTTGAACTTGTTGAATACTTCATCTTTAGATTTCAAGAAATATATCCAGGTCTTGCGAGACTAGTCATCAATGAATGATACATAGTATACATACCCACTAATGGAGGATGATGGCATTGGGCCACATACATCTGAATGAATGAGTTCTAGGACTCCTTCTGCCTTGCTATCCCTCTTCGAAAATGGGTTTGTGATGTTCTTTCCTTGTGCATATCCATTGCATATGCCTTCATGGTCACCTTTGAGTTCTAGTAAACCTGTGACCGCTTTGCATATGTATGGTCGTGCCTTGTAGTTGAGGTGAGCTAATATTCTATGCCAAGATTCTTCAATGACATGGGTCATGGCAGCTTCTGAGTGACCCTTTAGCTCATGCAAGTCACCTTCTTCTCTTCCAATGATGATTTCTTCATTTATGATCTCTTCTTTAGCACGTTGCCTTCTGCAACCTTCGATATAGCTTCCTCATGTGACCTGGATCAAGGTCAACAAAACAACAAGCAAGAATAATATCCTTCTGATAATATAAAGAAATAGCACGAACAATCATCACAGTAGCTCCTTTAGAGGTATCACTTATAATTTATTTGAAGCAAAGATTAAAGGTAAGGAATACAATATGAAATGAGGTCAACACTCTCATAGTGTTGTGACCAAGCATTCTTCCATGGCAACCTGGAACTAACACATGAGGTTTCTCCTTGAGGAGGTGTTAGTTGTATCAAAACATTTACCTCTATATGTTCACATGCTATCAGGTATAATACTTTACAAAGACTGCTATCTCAACTATAGTCATCAACTTTCCATGTGTACCTTTGAATCTTATCAACTTGATTTAATCAAACCTAGAGCCTTGTATTCAAGAATGAGTGCTTTCTTTTCTTCCAAGTCTCCTTCACTCAAGATGACGAGTGCTTTCTTCAACCTGTTTGTTGTACTAAGACAATATGCTATCTTGACAGAAGTTTAGGTTAGAGGATAAGCTCTATGATCAACTTTCAATCCTTCTAATAATTTGATCATAGCTTTAACATGAAACACTGATTAAAATAATGTCATGAAAAATAGATGCATATCAGAATAATCACACCTGGATTGCATCATTCCTATGAATGTGTTGGATCTTGAGATCCTTCTGGATCTATTGCAAGAGATCCCTTCTCCTACAAATGCTCTTTAAGGTTTAACCATTAAACATATGTGAGTACATACCTCTGATATCATTTGTGGGTGGTGGCACCATCTAGAAGCAGCGGTAATCATTACCAACTCTTTAAAAACTTCAAGGGTGATTGCCACTCGTAGTATGGCTACTACTGCAACTGGTACTGCAACTACAACTAGTTCTGAGACTGTAACTGCAACTTAGGGTTTTATGAGGAAACCCTAATTTTTCAAACTTTGAATTTTGAAAATCGGATAAAGGGGATAGATGCGCTGAGCTGAGGCAAGTTAGTTGGTGCAGTTAGAATTTCAAAAATCCAACTTTTACCCCCTCAAACTTGATCTGCGGATTTTTGGACTGGTGCTTATGGTTTTCTGGTACTTCTGGTACTTCTGGTACTCTGGTTTTTTGGTTTTCTGGTACTTTGTGAAACTAGGGTTTCACTTTTCGAGATATCTAACCACTGAAAAGGTGCGTTGATGATGCCAAATTTATCCTTAGGGGAGGGCGCAACTTTCTAGATAGTTTTAAGGCTGAAAAGATTCACTTTTGAAAAACCCTAATTTGCAAGTACTGCAATAGTGATGTTTTTCTCTTACGAAAGATGCTTCCTTCAGCTTGGCTCTGAAACCATGTTAATGTTTAAGCCATTATTATAGATGTTTGCATTTCATTAGATAACAATAACATAATCCAAGATCACTGAGGAATACACATTCACAAGAGACACAACATTTATCCTGGGAAAACCTCTAGGGGAAGAAAACCCAGCAAAAACTTCCTTAACATAAATAGCCAATACAGTGCCAAGAGATCTCTATGCTAAAACAAAAAGTCCTCTCCAAGATATGCGCCACTCTCTCTCTCCTTTGCCCGTAACAGATCAGAACTTGTCTCTCAAACTAAGCAAGTTAGTTATGTCCAAGTGAGGTGCTAGCCTCCTTTATTTATACAAGTTTGGCACGTGTGAAGTGTCTCTTCACTGGCAGGGCCGACTTCTCCAACTGGGTGGGTAAACCCACCTTTATTATATTTCTGGGTCTTCTTATTAACTGTTGGGGCCAAATTATTATTCTGCCTATTATAATTGTCTATTGACCAATCCGCAAAAGGGGATTTGGTCCTATTACAATAACCGACATGATCAATCCACAATGGGGATTGATCCTATAAATAATATATCAAAAATATTAAGAATACTCTTTGCAGTTACAATATTTCAACACTATCAAGCTATAACACTAATTAGTACAATGGTTCTACTTCATTACTAGTATCATGTTGGTATCACAGTAATCTCATAATTATTGCCATAGTGTTACTCTTTCACACTTGTATTATCTAGCACCCACTAATTAATCTAGGATTCAAGCATGCAAACAAACCTTCTCACAAAGAAGCGCTAGTTGGTGATGGAATCAAACATCGCAGGATCAATGCGCAAAGGGGATGATTTTCGGTGGGTGGGAAATTTACGTTGACAACCTACTTAACGAACTAACGCCCTGGTGCAAGTTACCTCTCCGAGTAGTGGGAAACCCTCCAAGGAGTCTGAGTGAGTCTAGCCAATGTCGGTCCTAGGTACAATACCACCTTCCATGTGTTGTCACCTTGGGTAGGAAGTCTAAAAGATTATGTCCTCTATGGTACCATCTACTATACCAAAGCAGAGGGGGGACACTCGAAAGTTGACACCAAGACCAACAAAGCAGGGTCGATTACTCTCTTGGCCCCAATGCGACCTCGTGCTTGAACCTTGTGTTAGAAGGGCTTCCCAAAGTCAGTGATATAGCAACTGGGTTTCACTCAACTCAAAGCTTTATGTTTGTTTAGCAGCTTTGGAAATCTATGCTCACAATCCTATTCCAAAGCTCTACACCTAAGCTAAGATGGTTTTGAAGAGCCCTAGAGAAGTTGCTAGATAAATTTTAATTAACGCTTGATTTTAGGTTGTTGTTACTCAAAGGAGTGGTCATGAAATTGATGGTGTTTCAAATCAACTCTTTAAACCATGCAAAAGGAAAATTAAATGCAAGAATTTCAACTTCGATGAAAACTAGATATGGGAAGGAGCAAGAAGTTTCAAGCAAAGAAATAATTTCTTGATTGATTACTATGTGTGCATTGATAATGAAAAAAAGTATGAGCTAATTATACAGATAAATGGAAGAAAAATGACCCAAATTTTAAAAATACCATGCAAATGGCATAGTTCACTTAGTACACCTATACAACATTGAATCAAATGTCACCATTTCTAACATAGTAAAATTTTATGATTATAGAGACCACCATACACATCTTAAATACTCATAAGGATCACGGGGTCTTCACCTTGTTGACCAATATCCCTTAAATTTTTCAACCATATCCCTTAAATTTTTCAACCATTAAAAATAGTATCCCTTAAATTTGTCAACCATATCCCTTAAATTTGACAATATCCCTTAAATTTGTCAACCATTAAAAATAGTGGTCAATGCCAATGAATAAAGGAGATAAACTTGTCATGTGGGTCAAATCCTTTATCCATAGTTTTACTATTTCCTGCTTGTGAACGATATTAACTGAAAGATTCAAATCACACAAAACCATAAAAACATTTAATATCAAGCATATATCACATTCATATTTAGATTAACTCATATCACATTTTATTATATAAAAATGAGTCATAGTATCTACATCGGTCATCAAAAGTGATAATATTTTCCAGGAAGGTCTTGGTTTATGAGGAAAAATGTATCAAATTTGGACATAATGTGGGCCATGGAAAGTGATAAATTGAGGGCCCATCACTGCCCCCCAATTGGAGGTTTTGCACACCCCTATCTTGATGCAGGAGCATCACCAATAACAAGTGAGTGTGGGACAAGCGCCAACACACTTTGGCACATGATGGAATTCGTTTGAAATATTTTGAAAATGATGCGCCAAACTTAAATGAAGTAGTTAAGAAGGGGTGTACTTCTTGATTGTAAACGTACCTTGAGCGATCTGCTCTCGTCTGTAGTAGGTAGAGGCATTTTATGCTAGTAAATGTAAGTAGGTATCTTTGAATTCCAGATTAGATTGTTTAGAGCGTAGGAGGGAAAACCAACTATAGACACCCTCATATTGTATCATTGTAACATTAGCATGATCAATCAAGCATAGAGCATAGAGGAGAAGAAGCAGAGAGTTGTGTAGAAGAGGTCGTGTACAGAAGTTCTGAGATTAATATATGAAGTTTTGACTCAGACTCATGGCATTCTAATGCTTTCTATGTATGTATGTTGGATGCTATGCTTATAGTTATTTTACTCTTTCTGTTATACATTTGTTGTTACGCTATGTATAAATGATTTCTTGTTGAATGTTTGAAATCTGAGAGAGAGAGAGTAAGGAATGAGTTTCAATTGTTTCTCTATCTGAGCAAGAGTTCCTGCAAGGAGTGTAGTGGAGCGTCCGCAAGGAGTGCGTTGATGGGTTCAGAGTTTTATCTCTGAAAGCTCAGGAGGGATAACATTGTTCTCATTCTCATAGAAGTGCAAGTTTAGCACAGGAGCCATGCAAGGTGTGTGCAATCCGAGTGAAGTCTCAGAGTTACAATCTGGGTGAAATTGTTGAAGGAATGATGTCACAAGAAGTGCACAGAGTCGAAGAGGTTCAAATACTAGAGCGTATTTGAAGAAGTGCCACAAGGAGTGCGTGCAGAAGTTATCCCCAGAGTACTTGAGGATTTTCAGTTAAGCTTAGGAGGGATAGAGTCTTCGAAGTTGTCGAAGAAAAGCTCAAGAGGGATAGTGCCTTGAAGTGTTGGAAGGAGGCACAGCAAGGTTGTTTTTTAGGTGGACAAGTTCCATGAAGGAATACCTTGTTCATCTCGTAGGAGTTGGCAAGGAGGCATTGGACGGTCAGAATTCTCTGAGGAGAATTCGCGAAGTTTCGAGAGTCGTCAGATCATGCAGAGGAGCAGGGGAGTTACGGTAAGCCTATTTTCAATTTTAAGTTCAAGGGAATTAGAACCGTAGGATCCAAGCCAGTAAGGGCTGTTGGATCACTCGCAAACTCTCATTTCATGGATTCGCTAGTTGAAGGGTTGAAAACCTTGCACCAAGATTCGCGAGATAACGAAAGGCGAAGTCCTGTCAGGGTGAGAAGTTTTGTTGTGGGACACTCATTTATAACGTGCCAGAATTTGGAATTTTGGGGTTTCGGTAGTTGGAGAGTCGATACTTTTGTCCCGAAAGTCCCGAAGTCGCGAGTTGTGATAAGGAGTATCAAGGAGTTCAGGATCTTGGCACTTCGGGTGTCGGGATACAAAGGAGACAGCGCTTGAGGAGAGAAGTCGTGAAGTACCGAAGTTGGGCATGAGGGACACGTGGTAGAACCATAAGGTGGGCCTAGGTGATAGACAGGTGAACACGTGTCGCCTAGTGAAAGGAGTCAACACTCCGTTGACTTCTCGCGTATCGGGGATTCACGGGATAAGAGCACGGGAGCTCGACACTACAACTCGCGAAGTGGCGAGCTGCGAGAAGTGTGAAGGGAAGGTCAACCCTCGTTGAATTTCAAGTCTTAGAGGTTTGCACGGGAAGAGCACGGAGGCTCAACCCTTCGACTTGCGAAGTCGCGAAGTTGCGACGGGAGCTAGCGCTTAGCCTAGCCGATGGTCACACGCGGAGGGCGCTGATGAGGGAAGGAGCTATACCCGTATCGACATTTCGGGTATCGTGAATTTGGAAAGGAGGAGTCGAGAGTTTTAACTTGCGAACACGCGAGATTGCGATTTGCGACAAGCACCTTTGGAATTGGGCCTTGGTTATAGTGCTTTGGTCTCTTGGAGGAGGTGGAGCTCGTGCCTAGTGTTGTTCGCATAGGGGAGCTTCCCGAAGTACCTGTGGACTGATAATTTGTGATTCCAGTAGGGAATCAAGGAGTCAATCTGACTCAAGGGCAGGAATCAGAACGATCCTGTAGCGGACCTTGACCCGAGGGACGATAGAGGGTTGGGGGGTCTACGTCGTATCTAAAAAAAATACGATTTCCTAATATGATGATAAGGAGTTCCATGTTCCAAATTTTGAGCCAAAAAATAATGTTTGGGGCCATTCCCATGTGATGAGTTGTAACACCATTCCATGATAGTGACACATAAAATATTAGTATTAGTAGAGGGACTTGTTCCATGGCTAGTGAGATCATTTGAGCACTAGGAGTTGTAAGTTGGGGGTTGTGAATGATAAGGAATGGATGAAGATCATACGGTGTTTTGTGTATGACTTCTTGACTACATTGTTTTTGTATGAATATTTTTTATTCTATATGAATTGGTTTTGTAGGCTACATAGACATTTTGCATTACAAAAATGATATATATCAGGGTTTATTATTTGTTCAATCTTAGTACATTTGAGAACCCACACATGATAGATACGCATGCATGCCCTCACATATTTTCACATATTTTGGGCATAAATTTTCCTATTGGCTACAATTTGAACTAGCTTGAACAACAAGAATGAAAATGAAACCACAATACTAAATATGCACTCTATCAACTATGATTCTATTTGTACTTGAAAAGATTCCTATCTAGCCCATCTAATCAATCCCTTGATTGGTGGGAGTTGCTCCTTAATTACCTGATTTCTTGCATGTTGTTCAAGGAACTATTTCCCTCCTTTGTCAGTTCAAATCCTAAATATTAGCAAGATATTGAATCGCTTAGGGTCTTTATGTCTTCCTTTAAGTGCTAGCAGATTTGAAGGTTGTGAAGGGACAATATCCCTTAAATTTGTCAACCATTAAAAAATGTGGTCTATGCCAATGAATGAAGGAGATAAACTTGCCACGTGGGTCAAATTCTTTCACCATAGTTGCACTATTTATTTATTTTGAACCATATTAACTTAAATACACATCTTAAATACTCATAAGAATCACGGGGGCTTCACCTTGTTGACCAATATCTTATCACGTTCATTCATAAAGGGGTTTTTTTAATTATGAACCCTGGGAGGTGGATATGGTTTCCATTAAGATGTTTTCCTCACTAAATACAAATCTCAATGCCTTGACCATGATCATAATAGAGAAACAACATCCTTATGATGGAAAATAAACGTTCTAGGCATCATGTGTTGTGAACAAGGCCTCCAACCATGGCACATGCACATAAGACTTGGGGGGGAAAAAAGGATTATTTAATCATGGAGACTGATTGCTTCAATGACATGGAATGTAGTTTGATAAAAGATATCCCACAACTTGGATTTCTCAAGATTGGTCTAGGAATTTTCATCAAGATATTGAAAGAATAATAGATTATATTGGTGGATATATTACGAACCCACCTAGTTTCATATGCGGTGTGTTCTCAGGTTTTCTCTAGGTCTTTAGTGGCTTATGGTTATATTGAATAACAATTTATTTTCCCTATACATAGTGTCTCCACTAGTGAACTACTTAAGTAATGGAACACATCTCTTTATCATAACTTCAAAATTTATGGATTGTGTCATTGAATTTCTCTAAGTAAAACACAATGGAATGACATTGTTGTGTCATAAAAATACCTATCCCATAGTCATATGTGTAATCTTATATATCAAAAGGATGAACAACACATAGTAGTGTAATCATAGGTGTAGTACATATCTTCAACATCTTCACTTCTTCAAAAACTTGTTTTTGCACCTTGGTCTAGATGATGAAGCCATGTTTCCTCAAATTCCCTCTTAAAATTTGGTTAAGTTTTCTGGTCAAGTGTGAGAATATTGGAATAAAGAATCTATAGAAATTAACCAATACTCAAAAAACGAAGTTTTGTGGTATTATTTAGCTCACAACTCATAAATGTGTGCATTTTTATTTAGGAAATGTAGTGGGTATGTGTGGACTTATTTAGACCTCGGTCTTCATAAATCTCAATGACTTAGTCTTACATAATGCACATTAAGTTTATTATGACAACTAGGTAGGCCTAGTCACCCTCTTGGGGTGTGTGCCCTTTATCATGCTCTAATTGATCTTCCATAGGTTCTTTCTTTGTAGAGAACTTCATAAAATCACCATCAAGGAGAAGTTCCCTAATCCATTCATTGATGAGATATTAGATGAAATGACGTTGTGTTCCTTAGTAAGCCCAATATAAAGTTAGAATATCATCAAAGTCTTGTTGCATAAGTTGCATAAGTAAGCTCAATATGAAGTTGTTTATTGCATAAGTTGCATAGTTGCATAGAGAAATTCATAAATTCACCACCAAGGAGAAGTTCCCTATTCCATTCATTGATGAGATATTAGATTAAATGGTGTTGTGTTCTTTAGTAAGCTCAATATATAGTTAGAATATCATCAAAGTCGTGTTGCATAAGTTTCATAGTTGCATAAGTTGCATAAGTTGCATAAGTAAGCTCAATATGAAGTTGTTCATTGCATAGTTGCATAAAGAACTTCATAAAATCACCATCAAGGCCATTCAAATTCATAAAATTTTATTACCCATATAGTGACTCCACTAAGGAACAAATCCCTATTATTTTAAATGTAATGATTTATTTCTTGGCGGTGAGATAAGAAATGGTGTTCAAGGCATTTAGAAGCCTCATTTGATGGCTCTAGAATGATTACAAGCCCTATTTGATACATACATGAACCCAATACAATGATAAATCATGAGCAGGATGTCAAAGCCTATGGTATAAGCTTATTTATATTAAAAAGAGAAAAGAGGAACCCCATTGGGAATTTCATCTTAGGTTTATCAAATTATGAAAGTATATGCATGCATCATTTACGCCAAAGGGGTCATTTAGGCCAAAGATGTCAATGCATACAATAGTGGCTAATCTATGATGTATACAAGAATTGGTGGTGTCTACTAGGTAAGGGATTTTGTATTAGAGAAAGTAGGCGTAGGTTGGGTTTTTTAATTAAGAGTTCACTCTCATCTAGAATTTCCACCTGGATCACAAGCCCTACATCCCCCTTATACCATTGTTAGTGCATATGACTCCATAACCCAAGTTGTGGACAAGAATAATGCCCCAATCCATAGGCTACACTACATAACACAAACTTTTGACGTGGGTGCAAAAGCTAATTGTGCCAAAAAAATTAACCCCCATAGTTGTGTACTTATACAACATAAAACATTGTGGTTTTGGATCAACCATGATCTATAGTGAAACTACTTTGAAAATTTCTCCATAGAAGACTAATATATACAATGTAGTGATGTATATTGGGCCTGGGAATGATCTTTGAAGGGGTATTGATTTGAGCAATAACATCTATAACCAAAAACATTCCTATGATCTATGATATATGATGTTTCTTGTGATTTTGTCAGATTCCAATGTCTATAAGCCATTATTTGTATACATTCAATTTATCATAGTAATCAAACTTTCCAATATTTCCTCATGTTCTTAAATCCCCAAGGGCTAGCTCCATAAACCTAAATAATCCCATGGATTAATTAGTGATTATGTGGGCATGCAGGTATCAGTCATCTGGAGAATCCTAGTTCTAGTTCCTAGAAATCTCAGCATTCCTGTGATCTGCGATATATGATGCTTCTCATGACTTTGTGAGATTCCAATGTATGTAACCTATTACTTGTATACATTCAATTCAATGCATCAATAAAAATTGTCAATATTTCCTCATGTTCTTAAAACCCCGAGAGCTAGCTCCATAAACCTAAATAATACCATGAAAATTAAACCAGTCAGAAATTACCAATTTTGGCAACATCTCCTTCACTCTCTCCTCTGTCATCACAGGGTTTTGGCCTCTCTCCTCTGTCGTCGTGGGTTTTTAGCCTTTCTCCTTTGTAGCCACAAGGTTTTTTAGGCCTCTCTCCTATGTCGTTGTGGGGTTTTTACACCGGGGGTTCTCTCCTCCCTCTCGGGACAACCACCTCCTACCCATGAAAAAAGACCTCACAAGGGTTGTCTCCTCCCTCTCGTTGGGCTTGAATGGTGAGGTTTCTCTCTGCTATATGGGTTTCTATTTGGTGATTTTTTTCATGTGAATGGGCGTAGGATATGTGCTCTGGTGCTTGTTGTCGAGTGAATGGGCGCGGGCTATGTTTGTTTGAAATTTGTTTTTTTTTTGTTTTTTTTTTTTGTTTTTTTTTTAATAT
>SNQJ01S0114034.1:0-18573 GCA_010110895.2 Picea sitchensis | reverse complement strand
ATTATTTCCCTTGAACAATAACTATTGATTATTTATCATATATTGTGCATGGTGTATTGTGGTGTATTGTGGTGTATTGGTGTAACTCTTATACTATTGTTCATTGCTCATTGAATATAGTTGAATGGTTTAAGTATAAGTTGAATTTTTTTTTAAATTATACTTGATACTGATTCACCCACCTCTCAGTATCAACATGAAGAGTGTTGGAAGAAATTAATTTCTACCTACCTCATCAACCACCAGACTTCTAGGATCTTCCCCCACCGCCATACCCACCGACTTAGCCACTGACATATCTCCCACTTCAAGATCCCTATGGATGCTTGAGAGTCTTCCATGGCCTCTATAAATATGAGGTAGATGTATCTGTTTTGATCATTGAGCAATACAATTTGTTTGTTTGTTCTTTACTATGTGTGTTCCTTTGCTTTTTCCCTCTTCATTTGGTATCATAGCTTGGGTCTGGGCCTCAATCCATTACGGGAGGGCCCAAGATCCTAAGAGGAGAGTCTTTGTCGCTGAGAGAAGAGTCTATGAAATTATAGAGCTATATGATTCGGTGTAGATATGAAGAGTGAAGAAAAGATATGTGAAGAGCGAGGTTATCTTTGTGAGGCTGAGAGCCTAGATCGAGAGTAGTCGTTGGGAGAGGATCTGCGGAGCCAGAGAAGAGACCATAGATCGAGAGCAGTCACTGGGAGAGGATCTCCGAAGCCAAAGAAGAGGCCATAGATAGAGGAAAAGGAAGCCCCTCTTCGAATTCATGCTCATTGTGCTAGACTTGTTCCATGTGTCAAAAGTTTTGTTAAACATATTGAAGAACATCGGTGGAGCCCGCGTAAGGAAAGTAGCGTATTGTCTGGAGGATTTCTTGTGCGGAGTTTTATTCCTGTGGACTGAAGGGGTTAGTTTGTGTACGAAAAGGGTATCATGCCTTTCAGGCGCTATGTGGATATTGGATGTGTTTCCCTCGTAAATTATGGGCCCAACTATGGGAAGCTTGTGGTTATTGTGGATGGAGTCGTCCACAACGTCTAGCAGAGAAAAACAACTGAGGGTTGCAAATTGGGGTCTATGACTACCATTCGAATGGAATATGGAGATAGCGACAGATTCCATCTACAAATAGAAGCTGATACCGGATTGTATATTGGTCATATTTTGGATTTTTATTTACACAAAATCATAAATTTCGGGAAGAGGTTTTCGGATTGCGTGAGCTTGATCTAGCGTGCCATGAAGATTTTGAAGACTAAGAAGAAGGCTTCCCATCTAGGTTACGACTGTTCGATTTTCTTCTTGTTGGGGTGGAATGCAGAACGGTTTCCGAGCGGTGGGAAGTCGATTGAAGTCCAGCCTCGAAGGTGCATTCCAACCCTGGAAGAAGAAGGAGGTCATCCTCTAGCGATTTTATATGTCTGTCTATTGTGATAGTAGCGAACCCACTCCACCCTCCGAATCCAGGGTGGCAGTTGGCTTGGAAGAAAGGCCGTAGGTGATTACAAGTGTTCGAAGGTTGGCAAGGAGACATGTGTTTGTGGCCTTATGTAAGAAGGCCAGATGATAAGTGATTTCAGGATGGGATTGACAACACACGAAGCAGATGTTGCTAAATGGTCGAATGGGTAGATCAAGCATGGAGTAATTTATCATGGGGATGTGTTGTCTGCGTAAAAGAGGAGAAGAGGGAGTCAACATGAATGGTCATGTGGGGTTCAGCCTTAGAAATTGAGTTAAGGTGAGAGTCAAGTTCAAGTGAGAGAAGGTCAAGGTCAAGTGTATGAGTCATGTATGATCTCAAATTAGAGTTGGAAGACTTCTTGCAGTACCTACAGAGAATGCTATGTCAATTTTTCTTTTTGATGCTAAGAGTGAGCGTTGTCTGCATTCTTTATAGAGGCATACAAAGCCTGTGCACTCACTTTTTCGGATAGAAGTGGATAATATTTGGCATCTGTTGTGTTAGGATATGTATAGAGATAATAAGTAATGTGCTTATTGGGCATATTGAATGGGTTTATATGTAATGGGCTTATAATTTGGGAATTTAGTAAACAATGCTTCTTGTACCCGTGATAAAATGTTATAATGATAAAGTGATATAAGGGGTGCATGATCGACAATACTTGACACCCTAGAGGTTTTTGGTCCAAAGTTGTAAAGCTTAGCCATAGGCAAGGAAAACTATATTCCCCAGGCGTTTAGTAAGCCCTGTTGAATCAGGCCTACATGGATTAGAGTGATCATGTAGCATGTATACTTCTTAGGCATAAAGAGTGGATGTGGCATCAAGCTGTGGAATTAACCACTAGGTAGGTACGAGGGTGGTAGGTGTACTCATATCTAAGTTTGATGGTGATCGAAGAAGTTAGATATTCGATTAAGGGGAGGAATGTGAGATTAATTAATCTCAGAGTGTGAGTTGGTTGGGTCCAAGTTATGACTAAAGGATTCTAATGTATTGATGAACCATGTACGTGAAAAGGATACCTAGAGAACTAGCGAGTACAACGGATGGTACCCATGTATCTCAATAGATGGATCTCTTTTTATATGGACATCAATGATCAGTTGTTTGTAGGTGCAAAAGGAAGATGCAAAAGTTTGAGCATTAATCAATGTTATTCAGGTACAAAAAAGAAGCAAAAAATGTTTGAGAATGAAACTCAAGTGAGTGTGTGTTGTGTAAATCAATTTACCCATCATGCAAGGTTCGTGGTCAACCAAAACCACCAGTAAGAAAAGTTTTTGGTCAACTAGAAACCACTTGGTGTGATAATTCCTGAGCATTGTAATGGTTAGGGGTAATCCGTAAAATCCCAAGGTGATTTATGATGAGGGGAAGCTAGTAAAATAAAGTAGAAAATTGAAGGAAGCCCAACCATATGAAGATAGAAACTGAAGATGATGACATGACTCAGATAAATACCTAGCCAAGACATGTATTCATTAAGGAGGAGACATTGTAGATCAAAGGAGCAACTTGCAGACATATTTACAAAGGCTTTAGCACAATACCAATTTGAGTATTTGAGAGAAGCATTGGGCATTGAAAATATTGTTGTAATTAGTAGTGGAAATTAGGGGGAGTGTTGGAAGAAATTAATTTCTACCTACCTCATCAACCACCACACTTCTATCAACCACCAGACTTCTAGACTCTTCCCCCACTTCCATACCCACCGACATATCTCCCACTCCGAGAACCCTCTGGATGCTCGAGAGTCTTCCATGGCCTCTATAAATACGAGGCAGATGTATTTGTTTTGATCATTGAGCAATACAATTTGTTTGTTTGTTCTTTACTGTGTGTGTTCCTTTGCTTCTTCCCTCTTCAAAGAGGCCAAAAGGTTCTAGCTGAAACTGAGCCAATTCCAAACCTAGATGCAGACCCAACTGGAGATAAAGAAGCAACATTAGTGATATCTCCACGTCTAGTTTGAACAGGAAATCATGGACATGTTGTAGGGACTAGATGTTAAGGATGATGCATTGCTATATTTTATGAAGAAAAACAAGTTACTAACATTGAAAAGTTTTTAAGTTTATTCAAATTATGGGCCTCCCGTTTCTAGATGCATGACAATGTTGACATTGAAAATTTTAACTTTCTTCAAATTGTGGGCAGTGCATTTGAACTATTTTTGCACAATTTGTAAGTTATACTCTCCACAGTATTTGAACTATGTTCATGGCCACTCTATCTATTTGAAAGTTTCAGTTGAATCCATGGCATATGTGCCACGACACATAAGGATATAAAATGGATCATCTTCTTCACTTAGGTCAACGCCAGTTGCACCGCCGCCCCAACCAGGGGGATTGCAGTGGATATTTCAGAAATAACTTTCAAAAATGGTTTGTAGTTGACGAGAATGGTTATATGTCCACCTTATTAGTCTAATTTTTAAGCCCTTCCATGGAAAAACATATGAACATCGTATCAAAGCTGTACATTCTCTCTGCAAACCCTCGGTAACAGGTAACAGCCTGAGACCATATTTCGTCTTACATTTATCACTATTAATATGATGCCTTTTATGATTTAAAACATTCAAAATTATTCCATTACTTTTGTTTTATCATTTATGCAAGTTTAGTCTTATTTCTAGATGTTATATTCTCGAACTACCATGTCTAAATTATCAGATAATTACTGATTTTATGGTTTTTTTCAATTGATGTAAATTTGCAAATTGCAACTTCTGTGTCATAAAATAATCATTGTAATTAAGACATGATATACTATTTTTTTCCTTATTTTATTTTACTATTTTGTAATGTTATTATTTTTCTTTATAGAGGGGTTAGAAGTGGAAAACAAGGATTTTCCATGGAAAAAATATGTTAGAGGTTTAAGGATGATATCCTAGAAGAATTTCATGATATGCATAGCTACATCGAGAAGTCCAAGCCTTACCATGCGAAACCTTTTTTTTGGGTGACTATTATTTTTCATTATTCAACAATTGGATTTCTTGTGGCCATGTATCGAATAAAAGTAGACTCCCTTTGTTTGTACATGCCTTGCTAATTTTAGAAAATTGGTGTTTTCAAGTTTCATAAATTGTAAATAATCAACCATTTCTTGAGCTTTTGGGGAAACTTAACTTATTCGGAAATAAAGTTGATTATTTTTAATGCATTGGATTACAGGTCAAGGATGTTTGTCAATAGGATTGGGAGCCTCGGAGGAAATTGGGCCTTTCCATATACACAATGATGCTTCTTCAATATATCTAAATGAGCATTCTTTGAATAGATGTAAGTTATTTTTTCAACATTTCCATGTTGAATAGAGGATGTTTTGTTTCAATCATATCATCGTTAACTCATATCATTAATTAAGAGATCCAAATTTTATGTTGATTACTGAATAACTAGTACTATTGCGCCTCATGATCACGATCAAAGTTGCAAACTTGTTTTTTGTGGGATCTGTTGGAATATATAATTTCTACTTATCTAATATGCTTGCTAATGTATTGAGAAGTAGAGCTAATCTCTACGTGAGTTGTGTGATCCTATTCTTAAGAGGTTGTTAGAGAGTTGGATTTATGAGATCCTAGTTTGGTCTATGGTTGAGATATTCTCTCAACCTCCCCAGTTATCTTTGGAATAAGTTAGAACTGATAAAATCATTTGCACTCTATATAATAGAGTCTAATGTATTGATATTTATAGGTAATTTAATATTTCTGTATTATACTCTACTCTCCCATTTTATCAAAATCTTCGGTTGGAGTGGGTTTATCATATACAAATACCTCGTCCAACTTGTTTGATACTGGGAACAAACATACTGGTATGCATATGCTATTTTCTTTCATCACTAGCTCTGGCCCAGAGATTAATACTACAATACAGACACTCTTTGTCAACCACAGTAGTTGAGGATGTGTTGACCTTTCTTATAAATTGCTTCCAGAGATTTGTCAGTGTTTCATGGAAACCTGTAGAGGAGACCTAGCTAAAGCATACACAAATAAAGCTTATCAAGAAAAGGAAGAGAGATACAACATGAAGAATGAGAATCATTGTATATTATGATATGTTCAATGAGTGAATGATATTCACTCATTTAGGCAATGACATCCTATAATTAGGAATGCATGCATAATAGTGATGGTATAAAATTAGAAAGTCTAAAATAGAACTAGTCAGTTAACTCCCATTGAACTAGTGTTATTCCCACTGAACTAGTATGTTGAAAATAAAAATTTCTCCAACACCCCTCCTGAACATCACTATGGAGTAAAAAATGAGTCCCAGCTACTAAGCCATATTAGGTACTCATGTACAATGTAACTAATGAACATTGAATAAAAATGAGGAAAGAGGGAAAACCACATGGGAACAAAACCCCCCCTCAAAAGACAATGCATCAAAATAAGAAAATGAAACTGTTAGGCAATTGTGTTCTTCACTGCAAGACAATCCCACAAAGTTTAAAACTTATGCTCAGTGAACGTCTTGTTGAATATGTCGGCAGTCTGTTTAGAGGAAGGACAGAACTAGAAATCTATGATCCTATCATGTACTAAATCTCTGATGAAATGCATCTGGACCTCAATGTGTTTGGTTCGTTTTCGTTGTACTGGATCTCTACAAAATTTCAGTGTACTCTGATTGTCACACCATATGATAGTCAGACAATGAAACTGGATACCAAGATCGGTAAAGAAGTGTTGAAGCCAAAGCTACTGAATGAAACGGTTGACTACTCCTCTGTACTCAGCCTCTGCGGAAGATAAAGGAATGGTTGATTGCTTCTTACTTGACCAACAAATTGGGCCTAACCCCAAACTGAGAGTGTACCTGGACGTGGACTTGCGATCTGTGCTATCACCAACCCAATCTGAATCTGTGAAGCCTATGAGATCTAATGCACAAGCATCTGCATATTGAATCCCATAATTTAGTGTGCCCTGAACATATCTGAGGATGTGCTCAGAATCCTTCCAGTGCAGATCATGGGGTTCCTGCATGTATCTAGAAACTGTCCTACCGCATATGATATATCTGGATGACTGTGGGTGAGATACACAATACTCCCCACCAACTTTCGATACAAAGTGTTGTCCACTAATAGTGTATCCCATCCATCCTCAAGTCTGATCCTAGATAAGAAGGGTGTAGGTGAAAACTTATATTCTATCATGTGGAATCTATCTAGAAGATCCCTGACATACCTGGCCTGAGAAATTTTGATGCTAGAAACATCCTGATTGATATCAAGACCAAGAAAAAAGTGTAGTGGACCCATGCCCATCATAGAGAACCTGTCATGCAAAATATCTTTGACCAAACCAATGGCTGAAGTAGATCTACCAATGATCAAGAGATCATCAACATAGAGTACTAAAATCATCACAGATTCAATAGTCCTCAGCATGTATAAATTGGAATCAGATTTACATATAACAAAGTCATGTGAAAGAAAGTAAGAATCCATCTTTGCATACCATACTCTAGGTGTCTTCTTGAATCCATAGAGAGAATTATCCAGTCTGCATACTAAAGATGAGTTCTGAATGAACCCCTACGGCTTCTCCATGTAGATATCCTATGAACGTTCACCATGAAAAAAAGCATTCTTCACATCCATCTGGTGAACTTCCCATTCTTTGGCTACTGCAATGGCTAGATCCAAGTGAATGGAGTTCATATTTTCTACAGGAGAAAAGGTATCATCATAATCTATCCCATGGATCCGCTGAAATCCTTTTGCAACTAATCAAGCCTTGTACCTACTCACTTGACCATATGTTGCTCTCTTAGTCCCGTAGACGCATTTGCATCTGAAACATTTCCTCCTTGGTGGAAGTGGAACCATATCCCAAGTCTGATTCTCTAGGAGGGAGTCATTCTCCTCTTTCATGGCTGCTTCCCATAGTGGATTTCCAACAACCTCACTATAGGTATGTGGATCAGAAGATTGAACCATATAACAATGCATTGACATCGTTGGTTCAGAAGCTGAAATTATATGAGAAGGTTCCACATGCTGAGATCGAGTGCTTCTCGAATCCAATGTATCCCCTACATGGTTTCCTGCTGCTTGAAGTGTGGATTGTGCCCACTTGAGAATTTTCTGAAGATATGACACTCGATCCTCATTTGGTTGTACTACCTTTTCATCTGCATGTACAAAATCCTCTGAATCTATGTCTGAATATGTAGCATATGAGTGTGTTTAATCATCATCTCTGATGTCTGGAACTGATGGAAGCACAAGAGTCTCTACATGTTGCACTGGAGGTGCATGCAAATGGCACTCCTCAAATTGAACATTGCGCTCAATGATGAGCCTATCTATAGAGGGATCAATCGATCTCTACCCCTTCACATCATTTGGATATCCCACAAAGATGCAAGGTGTGCTCTATGGATCTAAGGCTTTCCTTTTTTCAGAAGGAATATGGGCCCATGCCCTAGATACAAATATGCAGAAGTGTGTGACATATGGTTTGTCACCTATCCAAGCCTCAAAAGGTGTCCTATCATCAATACATATATGAGGTTCTTTGTTCTGTATGAAAGAAACACATTTAAGTGCCTCAACCCAAAGCTTGGAAGGAAGTGATCTTGCATGGAACATGCAACTGGTCATATCCTTGAGAGACCTGTTCTTCCTTTCAAAAACTCCATTATGATGTGGATTGTATGGAACTATGTGTTGCAACTAGATACCATCTTCATGAAAAAGATTATGAGCATCTTTGTTGATATACTCCCCTCCATTGTTTGTACGTACGATCTTGATTTTCTTCCCAATTTGTGTCTCTACTAGAGCTTTGAAGTTTTTTAAATGCTCAAAAACTTCAGACTTTTGTCTGAGAAAATAAACCCAAGTATAGTGTGAGTAATCATCAATAAATGTAAGAACATACCTTGGTTTTTTGATGGACGGATGTGGAAATGGACCCATGAGATCACTGTGAACAAGCTCTAGGGTAGAGAAGGCTCTCGTTTCTTTCCCCTTTTCAAACTTCTCTTCAGGATGCTTTCCAAGAATGCATCCTTCGCAAACCCCTTCAGAAAAGTGAATGTCTTGAAATCCTTTGACCATTATTTGCCTGGAAATTCGTTGCATGTACCTAAAGTTTAAATTACCAAATCTCTCATGCCATAATCTATTATTATCATTAGCATCTGTAAGTAGAAAATATGATTCATAGCCAGTAAACTTAGTGAAGTTATACAACCATGATGTGTGATCTACCTCACCAACTACAATAATGGAAGTGTCATGCATGTCAAGTACAATAACTAATTCTGATGTAATTTCAAACCTCTTACCTGTTTGGGTGATTTAATAAAATGAGATCAGATTTATAGAAAGCTTTTGAACATGTAAAAAATTCTCAAAACTTCCATTATGGAGTTCCACTCTTCCCTCTCATGCAACTGCTATTGGAGTATCATCCCCCATGAGAATAGGAGGTCCAGAGCATGAACTCAAAGAAGTAAAAACTTCCTCTTTAGATTCCATATCATGGGATGCGCCATAATCTATAATCCATGAATCAGATGAGGAATTAATTGCAACCAGAGCATGATGATTACCTTTCTTAGGCACATGGTCTTCTTACTTCTTCATCTTGGCTCCTTCAGGAATGAAGTCTCCAAGGTTAGTCTTTTGACGTACATGTGTCATAAGATATATCTACTTCTTCATGCATGTGGATTCTTCATGATTCGGTTTATTGTAATATGTGTACTTCTTTCCCTTCTTCTTCTTCTCGTTGGAATTTGAAGAATCTCTGGTGAATCCTTGAAGGGTTTGGAATATCCATCCTTCTTTGACTCTGGATGTGATAACTCCTTTCGTTTCTTCTTCGATTTCTGATTGAATGACCCTTTTCCATCATGCATGGCAAGTGCATGTTCTTTGGGATATTTCATAAGGCCCATGTATATGATTTTTTTCTTCTCTTGTGTGATAGACTCAATGAATTGAGTCATTGTAGGAATTTTCCAATTTTCTCCAAAAAGACATCTGCCGGAATAGAAATTGAAGACATATACAGTGTATTCTGGTCCTATCCTGGCCAAGATTGTTAGAATAAGTTGTTTCTCTTGTGTATACTTGTCAATACCACATTCACCCAAGATCAATAAAAACGACTTAAATTTAGTAAATAAATCTTTTATATTATCAAAAATTTTAGGGTCTAAGGTGTTCAACTCTACCTCAAGCATATGACCTCGCATCTCATCCTGCTTTCCAAAGAGTCCTTCCAAGGTGGTCCAGATCTCATTTGGAGTCTTTCATGTGGACACATGAAACCATAGATCAGTGGATATTAACTCAAGAAGTAGTCATGTGGCCTCATCCTTATGATTCGCTCATCTGCTTTTCTCAAGCGCTAATGTAAGTTATGTTTCTGTCGCCATCATCAAATTATACAATCCTTTTCTTTTGAGTTGGAATGCGACCTTTGGATTCCATTCAAAATAGTTGTATGATGTGAGTATTATCACCAGACTTGATTGAAGAATTTGCATCATCTCCATCCCTGCTATTGATTCAGAAAAGATCCTGAAAACCCAGATCGTGGATTCTGAGATATGACAGACAATTCTATGACAACTGTAGATATGATAAAACAACTATATCTCCTAACATATGATATTGGTTTTGGACATTTTTGGTGAGCATGAGAATCCTTATATTATACGTCTCTGGTCAGAATTTCAGCCTGACCCAAATCACGAATTTCGAGATATGGCTATTTTACTACAGAAAACCAATTTTCTGGAGGGTAACTAAATCATCGCACCCTAGAGAAGGTTACAGTGCGACGATTAAATTGCCACACCCTAGAGAAGGTTACAATGCAAAAATTGTGAAAAAATGAATCATCGCACCTCGGGTGAAGAGTACAGTGTGAAGACGTCGCCCCCAAAACTATGTATAGGTTGTGATGATCCCCCAATTTTTTTTTTTCTCTTAAGTCTGAGTTAGATTTTCGCACCCTTCGATAGGAATAGGCTACGACGATTCCAACCATCGCACTCTTCTATAGGGATAGGCTGCGACGATGGTGGAAACTAGGTTTACTCAATCCTCTTTCGCTCTTCTCTAGCTTGTCTGAGTTGCTCCAAGTAGCTCGACTATGATACCATGTTAGTGTTTCATGGAAGCCTGCATAAGAGACCTAGTTAAAGCATACACAATCAAAGCTTATTAACAAAAGGAAGAGAGATACAACATGAAGAATGAGAACCAATGTATATTATGATATGTTCAATGAGTGAGTGATATTCACTCATATAGACAATGATATTCTATAATTAGGAATGCATGTATAATAGTGATGGTATAAAATTAGAAAGTCTAAAATATAACTAGTCAGTTAACTCCCACTGAACTAGTGTTACTCCCATTGAACTAGTGTGTCGAAAATAGAAATTTCTCCAACAAGATTCCCTCAATACAAGTATCAAGAACTTATATATGCAGAGAGAGCTATGCTGGTTAGTATATATACAGTTGCAAACAAAACAATAAATCCCAATTGGGGTACAATTCTAGAAATCTGAATTTCGAGCATGTAAATTGAGGGGATTTGAATTTATTTGTGAATCCAAGGCACTATGTTCCTGATCCAGAATCGGATCCAGGAGGCTTCCTAGGTCCAAAGAAGGATAAAAAATGGAAGTTCTTGGAATCGAATGAAACCAATTCCATTGCGACCGGCTTGTCGCACTGATTCCGACCATATATTTACTTTCTCAAACAGAAGTTGTATGCGAGAGTTATCACACTCTGACCGTTTTCCCAAACAGTGAAAAAGTCAACTAAAAAAAGTCAACGATGATGTCAGCATGACATCCTGCTGACATCAATAAAGTGACATGTGGAAACACAAGCAACAGAGTGATTGGGTAGTGACAGGGACCAATACAATGTTGACAAATGGCATCATTGAGGACCAATGAAAGGGTGCCACATGGCCTAGACATGGGCTTCCACGTGGCACCCCATCACTAGTTGAAGGGAAAAATTATTTGGAGCTCATGGGGTTTGAACACAGGACCTATGGCTGGATAAATATCTTTAGGAATGGTTCATTAGCCAATGTGCCACCTTTGTAACTTGGGTATTAAAACCCACATTATAATATTTGAAGTATTGTAATGTGTTAAATGGGGGTGGAAAGGGCTGGGGCTAGGCCCCAGCCCAGGGATTTATGCAATTCCATGTGTCTATGCCTCAAACAATGCACATAATCTTCTAGGATAAGCCACGGATAAGGGCGCTCCCTCTGCCCTAAGACCAGGGTTAAGACCATAGGTCAGGCGCATTGGGTAAGGGTGTGGTCCTATTGTGGGATGCCATGTGACCAGAGCATAGTTGGGGCATGGAAGAATGGGGATATCCCTCAATTCCATGGGATTTCATATGACCATGTAGAGGGGCCAACACACATGTGATAGTGTGGAGGTTAGACCATGGTTCCGCCCAAAACAAATGCAACCAGGTGTTAGCCTAAGAGGGGGCCAGCGCACAGCCCTTTGGGCTGGTGCTTGGCCATATGTAGTATCCATATGACCATTTAAGGGGGAGTGCACCCAGAAAAAGGGGCTAATCACAATAATATATTGCAAAGTGGGTTTTTACCCTATGTTAGTGGATTTTTAATTGATTTTGGCTTGTTATTAGAAGAGTTTGCCCATTATTGGGGGATATTAGGCCCTTTTTGAGGTTAGTTTTTGGGAGGAAGTTGGGGGATGATAACCAACCTCAGATATATATAAACCAAGTCTTATTAAGGCCATGGAGGATATTTAGAGAAGATTTATGTTGAAGGAAAGTCAATCCAAATCCATTTTTATGCAAGGAAGTTGTTGAGGAGCTTTGCGGACCATTTTTGGGAACTCTGGTCATCCATTTTGAGTGTTGTTTCTTCTGTTGGGTTCTAGAGATTTGGGAGAACAATACTAGATCAATTTTTTAGCCTTATGGCACTTCTGTGATGTACTTATTGATCTTTGAACATAAATAAAGAATCCTCACTCACTAAGACAAAGGCTTGGAGATGTAGGCGAGATTGCTGAACTCCGTTATCACTTCTCTTGTTATGATTTGTTGTTTATTGCTTCATTTCAGTTTTGTGCATTTTTATGTGGTTGTGATAACTTCTCATATCTTCTTCCTCTTTCTTTAAGCTTCCTTAAATGGTTAATCAAAACATGCTTAATAACTCAACCATAGTCATCTAAAAGATCTTTTCGGATCAAGTGGTATCAGAGCTAGTTGACATTTGGATTTGAGTTTTGCATGTTAACTAGGGAAAATATATTTTGTGGTGAAGGCAAGATTGTTGAAGAGAATCCATTGATTGTATTGAGAAAGATAACTTTTCAAAGGGAGAAGATGGCATCGGAAGAGGGACTTTCTCTTGATGAGAAAGAGTTTCAAAAAACTTTCCTTGCTATGTTGGAGATGGTGAAAGTTTTGTACGAGGATTACTTGGAACAAAATAGACCAGTTTTGGGTGAATATTCAAAGGGAAAAAGTGAATAAGGATATGATCCTCCTCAGATTCCTCCTTCACCTCCATCATCACCTCCTTCTTCTTCAAGTTCAAGTTCTAAATCCAATGCAAAGAAACATGTTCATAAACATAAGAATGAAATGTCATTATTGAAACTTGATGTTAAATTTGAATTACCCATACATTATGGTGAAGTTAATGCAAAGAGACTTGACAATTGGGTCAGGAAGATGGAGGTTTACTACAATGTGCAATAGATCAAGGATGAGGCCACACACATCAAGTTGGCATCTTTGAGACTTGTAGGTACAGTTCTGATCTAGTGGAAAAGCAAGTTGCAAAACAGAATGCAACAAGTGGGTAATGTACTTCCATCATGGAAAAGTTTCATTTCTACATTTAGAAAGCAATTCTATCCTTTGGGTTATAAAGAAAAATCATTAATTGAATGGAAAGCTTTAAAACTAAGAAAATGACAAACAGTGCAAGAGAATACATATGGCTTTTGTAAAGTGGCATTGATGTTAGATATCCCTTTACATACACATGAAACCCATATGAAACATATAGGAGGTTTACTTGCACATATTAGAAATATTGTATTCATGTTTGGACCCACTAACCTTGATCAAGTTTCTATTCAAGTGACATATATTGAAGCAGGGAAAGTAGGTGTATCAGGGGAATCATCTTCAAGGAAAGAGGATAAGAGGAAGTGGCATGGAAAAAAGTCAAATGCAGTGACGAGAAAGGAAGAGAGGCCCTCTTGCAAGCATTGCAAGAAAGAGGGGCATGCTGAGGACAAATGTCGGCAGTTGCATATCAAGAAGAGGCCAAAGTGGTTCAAGGAAAGGTAAGGGAAGCAAACAGTTGCAACAGAAACAGGACCCAGAGACTTGGGATCGGATTCGGGTGATGAATCAAAGGTCTCATTGGTTGGTATGACAAGTAAAATTGGTGAAGGCATTGATTGTAGATGTAACTTGTTTCATATAAGAGTAATCATGAGACACACTAAGGTTGATACATTAATCGACATTGAAACTCAATCTAATCTAATCTCAGAAGAATTGGTTAATAAATTGGGATTAAAAACTTAAGTACATCATAAGCCATACACACTTAAATGGATAATAAATCATCATCAAATTCACATAACCAAACAATGCACATTAAAATTTGCAATTTCATATACGTATGTGGACAAGGTAACATGTGATGTAGTGCCACTAAGAGAATGTGGAATGGTCTTAGGTAGTCCATACTTGTTTGATCGTAAAGCAATCTTCTATAGGACAAAGAATCAATATCAATTAACCAAAGTAGGTCAAGATTATGTGGTTCATTCTCATCATGTTAAGGAAAATAAAACACTTCAAACAATGGAACAATTAAAGAAGGCAGTTCAAGCAAGCAACAAACCAATAATTGTTTCAAATGAAGTAATCAATCTTAAGAAAGAACATGAAATGATTGTTGAATGGAAAATCAATCACAGTTTGCTTCAAGATAAGCTCATGTCGTGCAAATATTACAAGTATATCATCTCATTTGTAGTCGTGTTTTTTATGCTATCATTAGTAATGTTGTCTACATGGATGATAGTGGCTTCAGTAAAATGTAACAGGGTTCAAATGGCTAACAATATGCTTTGAGTTGTCATGATTGTGTTAAAGTTGATATTGATGAGACAGGTGCACATGACAGAGTTCAGAGACATAGGATAAGTTGGGTTGCCTATCCAGAGATTTTTGACTGGTCAGTAACTTTTTTGGGACCAAAAGGTCCTTAGTGGGGAGGTGTGATCCAGAATCAGATCCAGGAGGTTTCCCAGGTCCAGAAAAGGATAAAAAATTAAAGTTATTAGAATCGAATGAAACTAATTCCATTTCGACCGTCTCGTCGTGCTAATTTCGGCCATATATTTACTTTCTCAAATAGACGGTGTATGCTAGAGTTATCACACTCTGACCATTTTCCCAAGCAACTAAAAAGTTAATAGGTCAATTGGAAAAAGTCAATGATGATGTCAACATGATGTCCTGCTGACATCATCATGCTAACATCAACAAAGTGACATGTGGCAACATAGGCAGTAGGGTGACTAGGTAGTGACAGGGACCGATATAACGTTGACAAGTGTCATCATTGACAACCAATGAAAGGGTGCCATGTGGCACCCCATCTCTAGTTGAAGGGAAAAATTATTTGGAGATCATCGGGTTCGAACCCAAGACCTATGGCTAAATCAATCACTTTAGGAAGGGTTCATTAGCCAACGTGCCACCTTTGTAACTTGGGTATTAAAACCCACATTATAATATTTGAAGTATTGTAATGTGTTAAATGGGGGCAGAAAGGGTTGGGGCTAGGCCCCAACCCACAGATTTATGCAATTCCATGTGTCTACACATCAACAAATGTGCAGAAGCTTCATGGATAAGCCATAGATAAGGGCACTCCCTCTGCCATAAGACTAGGGTTAATACCATGGGCCAAGCACGTTGGGTAAGTGTGCGGTCCTATTGTGGGATGCAACGTGACCAGAGCACAGTTGGGGTGCAGAAGAATGGGGATCCCCCTGGGATTTCATATGACCATGTAGAAGGGCCAACACATAGGTGACAATGCTGATTTTATACCGTTGTTCTGCCCAAAACGCATGCGACCAGGTGTTACCCTAAGAGGGGGCCACCGCACAGCCCTATGGGCTAGCGCTTGGCCATATGTAGTATCCATATGACCATTTAAGGGGGTGCACGCCCAGAAAAAGAAGCTAAGAAAAATAATATATTGCAAAGTGGGATTTTACCCTATGTTTGTGTATTTTTAATTGATTTTGTCCTGTTATTAGAAGATTTATCCCATTATTGGGGGGTATTGGGCCCTTTTTGAGGCCATCTTTTGGGAGGAAGTTGGGGGATGATAAAAAACCTCATATATATATAAACCATGCCTTCTTGAGGCCATCGAGGACGGTCAAAGAAGAGTTATGATGAAGGAAATCCAAGCCAAAGCCATTTTTATGCAGGGAAGTTGTTGAGGAGCGCACCTTTGTGGGCCATTTCTGGGAGCTCCGGTCATCCATTTTGAGTGTCGTTTATTTTGTTGGATTCTATAGATTTGGGAGAATAAGAAAATATTAGTATTGTATCCTTATGGCACTGCTGCGATGTACTTATTGAGATTTGAACAAAAATAAAGATGCCTCACCCACTGAGACAAAGGCTCGGAGATGTAGGCGAGATTGCCAAACTTCGTTATCACTTCTCTTGTTATGGTTTTCTATTTATTGCTTCATTTCAGTTCTGTACATGTTTATGTGGATGTGATAACTTCTCATATCTTCTTCCTCTTTCTTTAAGCTTCCTTAAATGGTTAATCAACACATGCTTAATAACTCAACCATAGTCATTTAAAATATATTTTTGGATCAGTTCCACAACTCACACAAAATGTCTACAAATACAACAAAGGTAATTCTAATCCCTTCATAAATCTCAAGGGTTATATGGTATATGTTGGCCCTTGACAGGGTTTGAGGAACATTTTTTCATATTTGACCATTTTTTGGACTTCGACAACTTGTCCAATATGGAGCGCAACACGAAGCGGAAATCATGGAAGCTAGACCCTTTTTTGGGTCCTTTTAGGGTTTTGGGTTAATGTAATGGGGAAAGGATGTCGGCCCATGGTTTCAACCATGCTTAGGCCCACTTTTGTAATGTATAAATAGATAGGCAATGTAATAAATAGTAGAATTTGTTGCTTAGTGCACTTGGTGATTTCTTAGTGCAAGTTGGCTAAAGTGCTAAGAGTTGGATCTGTGTGATAAAGTATTGTAAGGCTTTGTGCATTTTGTGTAAGACTTGCAGAGCTGAGTGCAATTCCTTGTGAGAGACTGTAGAAGGCTTTGTGTTGTAAGGCAAGGAAGACAGATCTAGCGAGCTACGCAGATCTTCTGTCCTGTGCACAGTAAGGTTTGGAGGCTTTGTGTTGTAATCGATTGAAGACATTAATAAATAAGAAGACTTTGTGGACGTAGTCCCAGGGTGGGGGTGAACCATGGTAAATATGTGTGTTGTGCTCTGTGCCTCGACTTGGTGTGCTTGTCTCTTCCTTTGCTAAGTGCTTTGATGTGTTTAGATAGGTATATTTATGCTTTGTGCTTATGAGCTATGAATGAATGTTAGCTCTGATATGTATGAATATGCTTAGTGCTGATCTACATGATCTGATCTATTTACTGTTACTAAGTGCTGAAAGATATTAGATCTAAGTAAATGTTGCGATGCTTTGTGCTATCTGCAAAGTATAATAAGACTAAATATTGATGAAGATTAACTGCTAAGTGTAATGTTAAGTGTTAGAATCACAAGTCTGTGTCCCAGCTAAGGTTGCATACATTTGAGTCCTGCAACCACCCCTGCCTCTACCTCAGGTGATACTTCATATGCTTCGTAGGTTTTGCCGAAAGGGACAATAGTTAGGGTTTTGTTGGTGCGTTTTTGTAGAGTTGAACCCTGGGTTTTCCCCTGTGCCAAAAAATGGTTTCGTTGTCAAGACTGAAATTGTGATTGCTAGGAACTAAGCATAAGAAGATTTGTGCAAAGATTCATCCTGAAATTGTAAAAGATTTGTGCATGGATCTATTCCCTAGTGCGCAGTGATCCACTTGATCTAAAAAGATCTGTGCTGAAGAAGGAAGGATAGATATGAAGGAAAGAAGTCAGATCTCCAAGAAAAGAGGTTGATACTGAAGAAAAGAAGTAAGATATGAAAGCTCTGTGCTCCGATAAAGGTAAGAATAGTTAAAAGTTCTTAGATCTAGAAGCTTTGTGCCCTGTAGAAGTAAAATAGGTGAATTTTTTTTCTTCTAAAGTATGGATTTAGGTATGCTTGATAGATTTTGTCCTAGCTTGAAAACTAGGGCATTATTAGATGACATAATGTTTGATATGAATAGATCTGATAAGAATAATGATAGATATGTTATACCTATGCATAGAAAGAATTTTTGGACTAACCAATGGATGCAGGATCCTAGAAAGAAATTTTTGCAGGTTCGCCATTATGATCCTAGCGCACAATATAAGAAAAGTTGGGGATCATTGAAGAGAAAGAGAGGATTAACTCTTTGCTACAGTTGTAGAAGACCAGGACATATTTCTAAGGAATGCCCTGGGAGAAACCATAGTTGCCTATATTGTAAGGCTATGGACCATGAAGTACTGGATTGCTCTAGAATGATTGCTAGACTTGAAAAGTTGAATAGAGAGAAAGCAAACCTTGAAGGAGATCAAGAGACTAAGATTATGGAAGAACCCCAGAAAGAATAAGAGATTATGTTGCTGAAAATGAAAGAAACCCTGGATGAACATAAAGATGCCAGTTTGTCAGATATCTTCAAAGAAAAGGATAAAATCAAAGTAAGAATAGGATACTTCGACATTGATTGTGCTCTGGATGAGGGAACATAGATGAACATTATGACAGAAAGTACTTGGGAAACCCTAGGAAGGCCTGCTATGGTTCCTTCACTAGGAAAAATAAGACTGTTTAA
>SNQJ01S0114033.1:0-28292 GCA_010110895.2 Picea sitchensis | reverse complement strand
ATGGTTAAAATGGCCCTTGTTTTTCCCTTACATTGAACAATATTGGTAGTCTTGTTATTCATTTATGTTCAAGGAATTATGCCATCGAGCATTATTTGTGGGTTTATCCCTTTCTCTAATCTATGTTAGTTTCTCATTTTTGGATTTAATGAATATATCCTTCTTACATTCAACATCAAGGTTCCTTACCTCAAAGAGAGCTAATCCCTTTCTAATGTATCTATGTAAACCTCCTTTATATTTCATCAACATCTATTGATCGTCAATATCAAGGTCTAGCAATGTGGCTTGTTATAAATTCAATGGTATATCGATGGACATTCTATCATCTACTTTGGTAGAAATATTGATATTTAATCAGTTGATGCACCTTATATCCAAATGAGAGAACTCATAATATTTTAAATTAATCCCAATAAATTGGTGAGGGTTTATTTTGTTAATTTATGCCTTAAATATAACTTCCAACCATAATAATGCATGACCAATCATCTTAAAGTGATCAAAGTATATCTTTTATTCTTACATATATCCCGGGATACTGAAGTATACTTCCAATTATCTGAACTAGTTGTTGAGTTTTTTTTAGCATCAACGTGTCCATCATAGGTTGGTATATCGAGCTTAACTTATCATTTGAAAGGAACGATAGAAGGTACACAAATGGTTACCTTTGTTTTAGGACTTTAGGTTCTTACCTTTGATGTCCTCCTTATTTATTTTCTTCTTCGTGCTCGTGATATTTTGAGTGTTCCTCTTCATTTTTGGACATCATTACCAAAAAATGATTCATCATCTCCATCAATATAACAAATACTTGGTTGTAACCAAGTAAATGTAAATTATGGGTCCTCTTTGTCTTTTCTTCACGAGTCCCTAGCATATTTGGATGTGTACTCCTTTTCATCATTGGTTGAAGTGGCTCTCCACCCTTCTCATACTCACTTCTACAAGCTTTCCTTCTAAGTAATTTTGAAACTTGGACCACACATTCGATATATGGACCACTCTTGTGAGGTTGTGCTAGTGGAAGGTGGGAACAAAACTCGTTTTCTTAAAATGTACTATATAAGTTTTTTTTAGGTGAACAGTACTTCTCAAAAGAAGAGTACTATTGTATTTTTGCAAAGGCTCTCAAAATGATTGTAAAGGCTTTCAAAATGAAGGTGAAGTCCTCAATATAGTATTCTAAACACATAGCCTTACAATACACATGCATCCAAGCTACCCAAGACTTCCAAGACTTCCCTTCCTGAAGTTCTTTATTGCTAAAAAAAATAAATAATACAAGCTTCAAATCTAATGAGAGGATTTTTACTTTTTAGGGTTTAGGTATTTTTTATTATTTTGTTGATATGTGTGTTTTCAAAAAAATAAGTAACACAACCTTTAAAGAGAAAGTGAAATTAACAAAGGAACTCACAGAGCAACTACTTTTTTTTAATAACATTTTTTGTCTATGTTAGTTTTTTCAATCTTCAGTTGCAAAATAAACCAATTGCGAGAAAGTAAATGCAAAAATCTAGTAAGAATAAAAAAACAAAAACTTGAAAATGATAGCTGAAAAGGCTCTAGAAATTTGTTAGCTTCTCGAAAATGCTCTAGATGGAGTACAATGTCAAATTACAATAGTTTGGAAAACCAAAATGAGGTTTAAATCAATCAAACCAAAATTACTACAAGACTTTAAGAATATAAAATCTTGGAAAGCAAGCAAAAGTTTTGTTTAAGTGTTTCTAAAACTGCATAGAGACAAATCCATAGGCTTAAACTCTCACTAGGGCATTTCTGAAACCACGAACATGTTATAACCATTCACTCCACTGGAGAACTTTATAGCTCATGAGTATATTTTTTTTTAAGAAAGACTTGTCTCAAATTGATTAATAAATGAAATATGCACAAGTATAATGGATTACCAAGAACACCTTGCAAGCAACAACTCAATACCCAAACATTAGAGTTCCTATACATCAATCAAGAGACTACAAATTTCACCCAATAAAGGAACAAAATGAGCAAGCTTCTTGTGATCACAAGCAATCATAAAGTTTTACAAATTGAACATCAAACATTAAATAGTAACTTCACAAAAAAATCTCATAAAAGTCTTAGTAATTAAGCAAATAATAAGTATTGCTCCCCTTATCTTTACTTAAGCAAATGATAATCATTGATCCTCTTCTCTTCTTTGCAAAAATAGAATTTAGAACAGTTTGAGCATTTATAGAACTACCTTATACATAAACAAATAAATAATAAAACATAAGATCACTTTTGAGAAAGATGAGGGTCAAGACTTTTATTTTTTCATTTTTACTAAGTTAAGGCACTATGGGCCAACCTTGAAACGAGACACATGGTTCCAACATCTCTAAGCCATGAACATTTTTAAGTCCACATTACACATTGATTTTCAACTCCTCCTGTGCTGAGAAACTAACTTAGTTAGATTTGAGACCAAAACAATTTGTACTACCATAAATCCTAAAAGTGGAAAATATTTACCTCATGTGATATTAACCTTATGCTAAATGTTAATTGCTTTAAATGTTTTGAGAACATGAAGCATCCAAACTAATATAACATCAAAAGAGGGATAACAAGTGTCACATGTCCATTCATGTTATTATCATCCAATATTATCCTTTCAACATATCCATTCAAAAAATGATATATCAACTAAAATAACAGTTATATATCAACAAATAAAACATGAAGCATCCAAACTAAAATAACATCAAAAGAGGGATAACAAGTGTCACATGTCCATTCATGTTATTATCATCCAATACTATCCTTTCAACATATCCATTCAAAAAATGATATATCAACTAAAATAATAACATTAGTGAGAAAATCAAAAAAGAAATAACATGTGTCGCATGTCCATTCATGTTATTATCATCCAATATTATCCTTTCAACATATCCATTCAAAAAATGATATATCAACTAAAATAACACTAATTAGAAAAAGACTAGAAAAAACAAATGCAAGAAACAACCATTATGCTATTACATTGAAAAGCATCATCATTGCAACATGACTAGAACCAACAACATACATATAAATGTGCATAAAAAAACATGATGTCCCATCTGTATACCCAACAAAACATTCACACCATACAAAACTGAAAACTACAAGTCCGCAATACCCAAGAAAATATTACATAGCTCATAATATATTTACTCACTTAAAAGTCATTTATCTATCACCCTTAGGCACCATCAAAGTTATATAACAATAATCCTCCTCCCATGCTTATTAGTCCCTACCTTTGGCTAGGGACTATAGCTTTCGCTAGGAGGTCAACTATAGTTGACCACTTATTACTTGGTCTATTTTAGTATCTCTTTTTTTTACAATAACGGTTATGAGGATTTATATTACTATCTGGCAAATAGCCTGCCAGTGGCCTTACAATCCGAGCTTCTTAGGCTGTTGTTTTTGATATTCCTGGACAACAGTGTTGCACATCCAAAAATCTAGAGTGAGGGCATCTGGGGGATATCTCCCTTTACAAAATTCCTGGTCTTAACAGACTGATTTACATAGGTACTATAGATAGAGGGCCATAACTGGGCTAACTTAAACTGACAAGCTGGCAGAACTAAAAGGAACAGAGCAGCAGCTGAGCAAACTTCAACCAAGCGGACAGAGGGGAGAATCAAACTTCGACCTTTGGAGGCTTGCCAAGGCCTTTGCTGAGGTCCTCTACCTTCTTTTCCAGCGCAACCAGCCTCTTCCCAAGCTCCCCTGAGCTGACTGCGATGTCTTTCATGTTCGTCAGATGATCCTCCTAGATTTCTTCTCGGAGTTCTTTGAGCTCTTTGTTCAGCATGTCCCAGCGGTCGTTTCCTAACTTCTGTAACCTGCACTGCTTTGTTTCTGTAGCCTGCACAATTCGGCGAAGTTCGTCCAGGTCCGACTGGATCATCGCGAGTATTGCTCCTATGGTCAGATCCTCTCCTCCTCCTTCTCCTGCGCCCGATCCTGAGGCCATCTCCTTGGCTTCCTGCTTGAGCGGACTGAGCAACTACCTTCTTTGCACAGAGAGCGATTGTATTTGACTTCCTGGAATCAAGGGTAACTGATATGCAGATAGCGGGCCAGGACTGCCTAAAATAGGCCTCTGGTAAAGCCCAAAGATTCTGGCACCTATGATGCTTACCTGTAGCCGCCGACTGAAAGATCTTTAAGATTGAGAAATGACAGATGATAGATTTGGTGCAGGAGGTAATCTCTGCGATCCTCTTTGCCTTGGAATCCTGACAAGCCCCGATCAAGCTAGGGATGATGGGATCGGGTCTGCCAGTCTCTAGAGTACTCCTTTTACGGGATTGGGTAGAATTTTTCTTCCCCATTTATTCTTGTCTCCCCCCTGCTCAAGGAGGTGCCTTGGTTAGCTTCGTCATCTGCCAGATGGTTTCTTTCTCTGAGGACGTGATAGAAATGGATATGGTCATAGTCCTTTGTTCTGATGAGGATTCTTGAGTACAACTGAGCTAGTGTAACATTATTCGGCCATTTCTTCTTTTCCAGGGAATGGATGACTATTCTGGAGTCCCCTATTACCACCAAATTAGTAACTAAAAGTCTACTGGCTTGTCCAAGGCCTTGCCAGAGAGCTAAGTATTCGACAGAGTTGTTGGAGAGCTAGCCAAGTCCCCATGCAAAGGACATGATAAGCTTACCATTAGGGTCGAATAGGACTCCACCTCCACCTGCTTTCCCAGGATTTCCCTTCGAAGCGCCATCCACCATCAACACATGTTTTTTAAGAGACGATCTCCATTTGATAAATTCCTGTTCTTCTAACCTGATGTCCCAGGGAGAGTTATGAGGAACATGTTGCTTGGATCTTGAGACCAGACTGGGGTCTAGTTCGGCAAACCAATTATGAATATTCAGATCTGGGAGGGATTCGTTGTAAAGGGAGGTTTTGGAGGTCACCAACTCATTTATCAAAACTTTAACTTTTATTGCGAGGTGAGCAGGAGAGTCAGCGGTCTCTCTGAAGATTCTGCTGTTTCGTTCCAACCAGAGCTTCCAACAGATAAATTTGGGGATCCAAGCCCAACAATTTTTTAAAAGATTCAAGTTGGAAAAGGAGAAAGGGGCAATCGACAACCAGGAGCAAAAGAGGTCCGAAATTGAAGGGGGGAGGGCTAGGTGAAGCTGACCAAGCACCAAGTTCCAAAGATCAGAGGTGAAAGAGCAATGGATGAACAGGTGGTCAGAAGATTCTTTGCAGCAAGAACAAAGGGAGCACCTTGAGGGGCCTTCCCATCCCCTTTTCTGAAGGTTATCAAAGGTAAGGATACTATTGTGTAGGAGAGTCCAGCAAAAAAAAATAATCTTGGGCAAGGAGGGGAAATTCTAGAGGAATCTCCAAAGGGAGGGGTCAGAAGGCACCCAGGGAATGGCTAAAAGAGCTGAGTAACCAACAGAGGCAGAGTAATACCCCGAGGAGAGGGCCCATCCTCTCTTATCTAACTTTGAGGCTGAGAAGGGAGAGCATCCCTGGAGCAAGTTCAGGAGCCGATCTGCTTCATTCAACAGGTGAGGAGGGAGATCCCCCAAGTTCCAGGAGATCCAAGAGCTTTTGTCATCCTGGCTCCACTCAGAAATGTCCCACATAGTGGTCTTATTCGAAGAAGTGAGCCAAGTTTTAATATTTTCAAGGCCAGTCTCTGAGGATAGAGGCGGGTTTCCAAGGACCGAATCCTCCCATATCTTGATTTTCTTACCATTCCCAGGAATCCAGTGAAGCTTTGAGTTTATCAGGTCCCTAGCTTTTAGAGCAAAGTTTGAAGATAGGGGAGCCTTTCACAACCAACGGGGGTCTGTCCAGACATCTTTCCTTATGGCCCAGGAAGTATTTCTTCCGAATTGCCTTGGTACTCCAAGCAGTTTTCTCATGAATCATTCTCCACAGGATTTTCCCTCCCATCGCCAGATTTTGCGTGGCTACATCTCTGATTTGAAGACCTCCTTCTCCTGTAGGAGCCTTAACTTTATCCCAACTTACTAAGTGCATCTTTCCTTGATCGTTTTCCCCCCCTTCCCATAGGAATTTTCTAAGGAGTTTATCAATATTGTTGACAATTGCCTTTGGAGCTAAAAGGGTGGAGGTTTGATAGATTGGCATGGAGGCTAGGACCAAATTAATGAGCACAATTTTCCCTGCTTTATTCAACCATTTAGCTCCCCAAGCTTGGATTTTGCCTTTGATTTTGTCTAACAAAGGAAGCCAAAGGCTGTTCCTGGGATTTGCCTTTACCAGCGGTATCCCAAGATAGCTTATCGACTCCCAGGTCGTGGTGCCCTCCATCCCAAGGACTCTGGAAATGTCCAGCATTTCTCTTGGAGTATAGTTCCATCCATAAATTTTACTCTTCCTAAGACTGATTTCGCTTCCTGAGACTTCTTTATAGGCGTCCAACTCTTTTTTGAATATTGTTGCAGATCTCAGAGTAGCAGAGCTGAGCAACAACGTATCATCTGCAAACTGGGCATGATTAATGTTCTTAACTCTGGGGGCTATGTTGATTCCGGTCAGAGATTTGAGCTGAAGACAGTTGTCTAATTGGAAGCTCAAAACTGATGCTTGGATAACATAGAGCAAAGGAGAAAGCGGGCATCCTTGCCTTAGTCCTTGGGAGGCTTGAAAAAAGGAGGCATATCTTCCATTGACCAGGGGAGCTGTCCAGGGGCCCGTAATACAGGCCTTTACCCAGTTGATCACTTGGTTCTGAAAACCTAGCTTACTCATAACAACAAACAAGAAGCTATGGCGGACCCTGTCAAAAGCATTAGCTAGATCCCGTTTTACTATCATACCTTTCTCTCTTCTTTGGCAGCTAGAATGGATGGCTTCTTGCACCAAAAGAATGTTGTCTTGGATATGGCGCCCCTTAACAAACCCTCCTTGGTTTTCAGGAATGAGCTTGGGAAGAACATGCTTGAGCCTGTTGGCAATGCCTTTAGTTATAATTTTGTACCCCGTATTGCACAACGAGATGGGCCTGAATCTGGAGAAGTTCTGGGCTCCTTTCTCCTTTGGGATGAGAGCGAGGAAAGAGGAGTTAGTGCCTCCACCAATCTTAGAGCAGTGCTGAGATTTCTTTACCATTCTGATCAGGTCCCTGTGGATGATATCCCAGCAGGATATAAAGAATCTAGCTGTGAAACCATCCGGGCCAGGGGCTTTGTCTGGGTCCATCTCCCACAGAGCTTTTTTGATCTCTTCTTCCGAAACAGGGGCTGATAATTTGAGATTGCTTGCATCATCAACAAGGGCCGGGACCAGATTTAAAGGATAACTATCAGGGTACTGACCTTCAGTACTCTCTTCCTTAAACAACTCTTGGTAGAAGGAGTGAGCCTCTTGCTTTATTTCTTCAAAGTTTGAAATGGAATGGCCCTGATAGCTTATTTCATGGATTCTGTTGTAATTTTGGTGGGCCATTGCTTGTTTATGAAAGAAGGAGGTATTCTTATCTCCTGCCCTCAGCCAAAGGCTCCTTGATTTGACTCTCCAGAATTCTTCTTCTTTTCTTAAGGCTCTATGGAGCTTTTTCTGGAGCTCATATTCTCGGTCCAGCACTAAGGGAGTGATCAACTCACCTTCCATTGCTAGTTCATGATTCCCCAAATCTTTTTGGGCTTTTCTTCTTTCTGCCGAGGGGGAGCTGAGGTTTTTGGCCCAATTCTTAAGGTCCCGTTTAAGTCTTCTTAATTTCTCTTCCCAGACAAAGAAAGGGGAGCCGGTGACAGGGTGCCTCCAAGAGTCTGCAACAATCTCCAAGAATCCTTCCGTGCCAACCCAAAGAGGGCTGAAACGAAACGGGATTGGCCCTAAGTTTTCCCCTAGTGGAGAGGGAGAGAGTAATTGGCTTATGATCAGAGGTGTAGGAGGGGAGGATGTCAGAGGTTGCAAAGAGGCCTAGGGTTAGAAAGGAAGATTGGATGAGGAATCTATCCAACCTTGCAGCAATATGGCCAGGGCCGGTTCTTCTATTGGTCCAAGTGAACTTCCCTTTACTGGGTTTGATGTCCTCGAGCTCCCAATCCAAGATGAGGTCTTCCACCCATTCCCTAGCACGATCTCTGACCGGGGAGCCTCCTCTTTTTTCTGAAAGAGCTAAAGTGACATTAAGGTCCCCTGCTAGGACTATATTTTCTTGGGGGTTAAGGGACATGAAGCTGTTTATGGAATCCCAACATTCTTTCTTTTCAGATAACAAAATAGGAGCATAAATGTTAAAGAGACTTACCGAGTGGCCAGATTCTTTATGCAAGAGCTTGGTGAAGAGCCAATGGGTGATTTTGTCTTCTTCTAAGAGCTCCAGAGAGGAAGAGTTCCAGAAAGTGGCCAGGCCTCCAGAAGCACCTCTGGCGCTTACTGCTCTTCTGTTACCTTTTTTCCAAAACTGATTACTTGCTTGGAGGGTCTCATCTTCCTCCATTTTCGTCTCCTGGATCAGCAGGACTTCGAGGTTTGACATTCGAACCAGATCTCTTACTGCTTCAGTTTTAACTTTGCTTCCTAATCCTCTGCAGTTCCAAGAGACGTACTGCATTATAAAACTGAGGGGGAGGAGGGGGCTCCCTTAGGAGCCCTATTTGCTTTGGCTGAGGATCTGGTTGTTATCATGTCTGGAATGGTTTTCTGGGTTCCTGCTGTTACATCCCTGTAGGATTTTTCTTCCCTCTTCTTCCTGTCTGTTTTCCTTCCACGGTTGGCTTTCTCGGGGGTTCCCACTGAGCTGCTTGTTTCAGTGGCACCCTCATTTGATTCAACTCCTATTTCAGCACCTATAGATACGTGTTCTTCATCTGATTTTGTGAGATCCTCAGGAGGGGCTTCTTCTATCACAGGATCAACAGGGATCAAAGGAGGGGCCAGCAGAGGGGGAGCAGGAGGGGGGGAACAGAAGAGGGAGGAGGGCTGGAGGAGGGGACCGGGTTCGAGGAGGAGGGTTGAGCTGCAACTCCCTCAGCTCGCTTATCTCTGGGCTTTTGGGAGGTTTTGGATCTCTTTACCTGTTGCCAACCTTCAGAGGGCTCCTTGTCTGACGGTTGGAGTTTGGGGCAGTTCTTCTGGAAGTGCCCATGTTCTTGGCAATTCCTGCACTTAAATGGGAGATGCTCATAATCAACTTTTTGGTAGTATGACCAAGATCCTACTGTGAGCTTGACTGCTTCAGGAAGTCCAGCTTCCAGATCCACTTCCACATAGATCCGGGCACAACTATAGTTTACCTTTGTGTCAGCCTTGTCTATAAAGTGCCCTATTCCGTTTCCGATCTTCTGTAGGGATTCATAGCTCCAGCAATGGACCGGCAAATTTGGCAGTCTCACCCAGACTGGAATTTCCTTGGGAGAGTCAACATTTGGATCAAAATCAAGAGTCCAGTGGTTTAGGTATAGACCCTGGGTTCCCATGAAGTATGAGCCATTTCTAAAGATCAGATCTCTGTCTTCTTTGTTAATGAATTCAAAAACGAAATATCCTCTTCCTATAGGGTAGAGGTAACCCCATGCTTGAGGTGGGGCTTCCAGTTTCTCTGGATCCAGTCATCCGTTGTCTTTGGGGAGGGCCAAAGTCCCATGAACTGTCCAACCAACCCTCTTTCTGCCAGGGCCAACGCTATCTTCACTGGTTGGGTCTCTTGCAGGTCGATTTCTGGAATTTCTTCTGGTTTCTTGATAAATTTTGGGACAAACAGGGGGACGGAACGCTTACCTCCGCTGCTCACGAGCCTCCTGAAGGCGTCTGCATCTGAAAGGGGAGGGGAGGGGGGGCGAATCCCCACCCCCAGGGGCGGCCATGGCTGCCGCAAGGATCTCACGATCGCCGCTCAAGACCTAACACACGCTCAAGACCTAACGCTTTTTTGAATGTAAATCTATTCTAGTATCTTACTTGGTCTATTCTAGTATATTACTTGGTGTATTTTGACGCCTTCTAAAATTTTTTTCCAAATGTTTTGAAAAAATTATTTATAATTTTTATTATTTTTAAAATATAAATAATTTTTTTATTTTGCTATTTCATAATCCAGATTTTGTGATTGGGGTTAGGAGTTGTGATGAGATTTTATTAGTCTGGTATGTTCGGTTTTTTTCCAATATTTATCAGAAATAATAAATAATTTAAAATTATAAAATTTATAAAAAAGCCACCTTATATGGTAATTCATGGTAATTCATTGTTGTTGTTGCAGTCGATGTATCGAATGCAGTGCTCTAATTTCTACAGTTGATGCTATGCGATGTGTGCTCTTCGTGGCAACAATGTATGCTCCTCGTGGTCATTTGCATGCCCATCCACAAGTTGTTGCCATAAACAAGAAACCAACACAGATGGAGGGTCACATTACCTGGTAAGAGTTATAAACCTGAATGCTTTTAGGTACATCACTTGCAACCCATTGCAAGAAATAGTTGATTCAGTCCTTGCCGATCTGAGCGGATAAGGTGGAAGTTCATCCGGCCTAAGTCCTTCCCCTCTCTGTTACTAATCCCTGGGATGTTTTCGTAGGTTCGTCTGTTTGCTGTCGTGAGTCCTGTTTGCTGTCGTGAGTCCTTTCTAAGGAACTCTCGTTAGTTTATGCTTGTTCCAAACAACTACATAATGCCATAGCAAACAACTACACACTAGAATTTTCAACAAAGTACTCATTGCTTAGTCATCTTTTTCCTTGTATATGATGGTAGTCTTCTAGTAAGAAAGGTGCAATTATGGAAATATATGAGTGTGTATACATCCGACCTGCGATGTATATACAGACATATGCTGTCCTAAGTGCCCATTTAAGTAATGGAAAAAAAAATCAGACATATATGTTATTTAGCTACCTTGAGTTTACTCAAAACCACCTCTGGCTCGAGAGAAATGCGAGAAATGTGTCGTTAATTTTTCCAAAACCAAACTGTGTCTGAGGGTAGCTTGTGGTTCTTATCCACAAGTTTCGAATGATTTAACTATTGCAACCTGCACTTTGAAATCTTGTTATCATTTATCACCCAAAGACCGTAGCTTTAGTGCTCATAAACTATGTGAGATGCTATGTTTGCAGACCTGGGGCACTTTTATGGTTGCTCCATCTAGGTAGGTCGATCGATTTCTACAAAATAATCATTTCAATAGAATATAAAGAATATAAATCTAATTGAGTTGAAATGTATTGCATTCTTTCACTCTATGATAAATCTTATATATCACAGGTAATAAAATTTTAGTGGAATTTATGAATATATCATTGGTAAGAAACTTTTGGTGGAATTTATGGTGTATTGAGTGCATAATATTCTTGCTAATTCCATACATCACATAATGATTCAAAATTGGTGGAAGTACATCCCTTGAAGAACCACATGTCTCCTTTAGGGGCTGTCACCAATTTTCTTGGGTGCATGATATCCTAAGTTTAGATTCATGGGATGAAAAGGCTAGATGTTGTAGGATATGCCTCATACCACCTTTCATGGAAAGGTGGGATGCAAGTATTTCACCAACACTCTCCAAAGCAGTATAGAATATCAGAGTCCTTAGCCAACTCTCCAAAGCACCAAAGAAGATGGGATTTTAGAGGCACGCCACCATGGGCTTCCAAGGGTGCCCATTAATCTCACCTACTTGTTGGCCCATCTAACATCTGCAAAATGATGGCCCAAAAGTTCATGAGGCATACTCATAATTGAGATCCAGTCAAAGTCTATGGCCAAAAATTTTGTATGTAATTTGCTTACAGTTACATGCTTCTGAATACTACGCAGGGACTATTTAATTTTTTGATGAACCGCGTCGCACTTTTGATCGGTCCTGGAAACCCTCCAGTTGTTGAGTACTAATAAAATAGTTCAAAACCCTTCTAGACCGAGATGTGAACAATCAACATGCCAAAACCCATATAACTTCTCTCGAGCGCTCTATTATTCATGAAAACTAATGTTTACAGAGATTGAAGGGAGTTGCGCGTGGCAGGGCGCCATAATAGATTTGTTTTTCCAACCTCCAGCCATATCCAAAAACACTGGTGGGCCTCGCCATAATCACGTAAAGAAAAATATACCCCGTCAAACTGGGTCGATGCTTCAATACCCCATCAAACTTGGTCGACGCTTCAACTCCCTTACTGCAAATGCCACATTCTCAGACCGACAAGAGCAAGTCTATACAGAGCTTCCTAACCTATGTTCCCTACCTTACAATCCCTGAAGGCAAGGACTTGCTACTCTGCAACTTTCCTTGTTTAAAATAGAGTAAACAACAAGTTGAATTTCACCTTTAACCTAGATCCTTACCATAAAATCCATGGGATCCTTCTCCATCTTGGATTTTTTTGAGAAGGGGGTTAGCTTTATGCCTTTTTCCCTAGTTCAGGTTGAGGGGAAGAAGGATGTGTCTTAAGAAATAAATCAACAAATAAATACATGGTATAAGTTTTGTATCGTTGTTTTGTGTAGTGTTGTCAACACAATTAACATTTACCTTAAACATCATTTTGTGCAAGGGGAACTTGATAGGTTGATTAAGAGGTGCACCCTATCCATATTGGTTCAGTTCATTAGAGGAGAAAGAGGAGGCACATCAAAATACCACCCAACATGATAGGTTGATTAAGGGGTGCACCTTATCCATCTTGGTTCGGTTCATTAGAGGAGAAAGAGGAGGCACATCAAAATACTACCCACCTAGTTATTATTTGGCAAATCAACAAAAATATCATTGACAAGAGGGTGGTGAATTTGGGGATCTAGGTCATCGAAGGAAAAATTATTAGTTTGAAAAAACTCATGAAATTTAGGGGCTTCTACATCAAAGTGAAGGGATAACCTAATTCTTTGACTCACTCAATGTTTTACACTATGTTTTCCACCTCTCTACCTCCTTCTACCTTTGAATCCACCTTGCCCAAAGCTAGGCACTACAATGAGAGCCCATTTTTTGGACCTTAGTTTCAATAGGTATTCTTTGTTCAATTGTTTAGGTCAAAATTTTATCACCAGTTGAACCATTTTATCATATGAAATTATTTCAATCAATTTTTCATTGTTATCTTCATATGTTTTTATTCCATTTGAAATATAGATCGTAACAATGGTCTTAAATACCTACAAAAGAGTGGTCAAAATTTTGTTTATGAATTGAAAAAGGGCTTTTGAAATGAGACTATGTCGTAAAAAATATTTGGGGCAAGGTTCCCTATGTCCTACCCTTGATGTACCCTATTATCCCTTTAAATCTGCTTTGGGAGGGGGGAAGGGGGTGATGGTGTCTTCTTTAATACCTTTAGTTCTTGCATATATCCTGAAGGATATTTCTCTAGACGTGCAATATTGCATGATTAAAAGGAAATCTTAGATTAAAATACCCTTGTCATTAGAAACACTTCTCTCACTTTAGGTTTAGTGCTTTAATGACCTAAGGTGTCTATCCATTTATCAATTTTTTGATGAAGCTCATGTGCTATAAATATTGCAATGAAGCTCGATGGGAACAATACCGTTAAATTTTATTAATTTTTTTGATGATTTAGATCAATGGTGATTGATGCATATTTTGTTAGGGTATGAATTCAAATGCCTATGAAATAGGGTCATGCGTGAGAAGATGAAGAAATCTAATACGATAATGTAAGATCAACAATTAGTGTTAGGTGATGTAAAAAAAAATGATCACAACAAAATGAAGGAATCCAAATCAAATCGATAATCATAAACAAACACATAATAACCATGGAACCAAGTGAACAAATCAACCAATGAATTCATCACTTAGAGTTATTTACAACAACACAGCCTAAAGAATGGGTTCTCATTCTTTATGATTCACAAATAAGTATTAGAGGATCCATAAGATTACACCATCAATTCCTAACCTAACTACATATATTGGAGATATAATATACTAAAAAAGGTAGCTAGGATTTTCCCTTGGACCATTGCTTACGATTTTGAGATGAACAACTTGAGATATAGAAAGAAAGGGAAGGATGGGGACATAACTAGATAGAGACAAAACAACATATTGAATCAATAGACGATTTATACTCCCCAAAGCATCCAAACCTAGATCAATCGACCTCTTCTATATAAACATTTAGAATAAGAATGCCCAATAAATTTGTTCAATATGTGGTTGCAGTGATCACTACCTTTGAAAGAAACATTCAATGTGCTCCATACTATGTGTTTATTTATGCAATAAGCTAAACCAAACTACATCATTCACAATCCACAATTTATGAGAAGATGGCTCGCATCGATGAACAAGCTTTGTTTGGCTATATTGGCTACATAAATCTCATCCATAACACTGTGTTGACGTGCGTTTATGACACACCGTCAATGGGAAGGATAGATCCAGACTGGGGTTGTCTATTTAACCCAAGCCGTTTGGTATGATCTAACCTGACGGGTTTTATGGCTCCGTTAGACAACTAGGATCCTAATTTTTTTTAAAGGAAATGAACTAACTAAAGACACAATTCTAACAATCAACACATTAATTACAAATGTTCAACTAAGAGTGTTAATGTACAATGATTATATACATTTTACAAGGTTTGAATAAAACCTTGGGAAAGTAGGTGTTTGAGATAATGTTTCTAAACAAGATTAAGTATGAACAAAACTTATTCTAATGTTCTAAATATCAAACTAATAAACAACAAATGAATATGATTATAATGATATAACGAAAACAGACAAAGCTAATTAACGTCTAAATAATGCAATCACTATTCATTCACATATAAACAAATTAAATAAATAATACATTGACTAACCTCTAGCTGATCAACATTAATAAACTAAAATCGTCTCTCTGCGTTTATGTGAGCTCCTCTTCTACTGTGTCAAGTGAAAACCTATGACAGAAACATGCATAATACTTCCTGAAGAAATTTAAGGAAGTGTTTCATATTCTGGAGCGAGTTTATGACGACAAAAAGATAAATAATTATATATCCTGTAACCTTGAGATATCCAATAACTGAGAATGAAGTAAACCTCAACCCTTAGTAATGGTGTTATCAACCATTTAACATCAGACATAAATTCAAAATACTGAAATAGATGATCAATCACAGGTATAAACTAGACCAAAAGATAACGAACAACATAAAGAAAATCATGATATAAAATATTATGTGGAGAAAAGACTAAAGCTAATTTTATAAAGATAACATTCTATATCAAAAAATTACATGAGAAGACAATGAAAAAAACACTGCATAGTTTACACAAGTCTAAAGCCAAAGAGAAAACTGCTTTCTCATATAATTTCAAAAATATATGTCCATTCTATCGTCTAGGAAAAACATACTTCTATCACCAGGAAACATAGCTATTTAAACATGTCTCTTATCTGTTACCTTCTATCATGCAAGATAGAGGCACATCTCTTAAAATAAGTTTTTTTTACTAAAATAGAGTAACAAAAAGATACTCACGTTGGAGTCTTTTAATAAAAAATATTTATATTAATGAACATTGTTTTTCAAAATGGGAAATTACTAGTCCAATAAACGCTCATCCCATGACTCTTTTCCTTAAGAATAGCACAATAATCTGTTGTTTACCTGAAATAATAAAACGAAATCAAAATTTAGATAATAATCCAAACAAGTAATTTAAATAGACTGGATACAAAATCTTTCGATTTTGTAGCTAGTCTAAAAAAATAAAATGAATCTAACTATTATTTCTCAAACAGAATCAACTCGTAAAAAAACAAAACAACTATTTACCAATTCATAAATTTGACAGAGAGCCATCAGATAGGTCTGAATTTATAATGGTAATGAAGTTTGTCGAATTTTTAATCACCACATTTCCAGATCGCTTAATTCACTTGTTAGCCCTGTGTGCGTTCGATCAAACACAGGTTCTGAGCTCGTTGTTCTATCTCTCAAGCATTGAATTCTGGGTGACCAATTGGTTCAATTGTGCATGAAGGTATGGGACATCCTGATAATATCTTTCAATCCAATTGAAACAATTTTTGCAATGAACTGGTTCTATGCTAGGCAAAGGCCGAGTATGCTCTGAAGTGGGTATTTTAACATGTTCCATGATTTGTTTCAGATCATGTTGTATACCTGAAAAACCCTCCTGTTTCTTTAAGAATGGGGGAAGATTCGATACGAAATCGAACTATGGTGTATCATCATCGATATCGTCCCCAGGGATTTGGTTATCGATATCATCCTCAACAACTCGATCATCGATGTCATCCTCAGAAAATTGATCATCGACCTCAATCACAGGGATTGGTTTCTCATGATCACACTATCGATTTCTTAGTGTTCGGGAAATAAGTCGACCAAGTCTTTTATTTTTAAAATTGACGTCTGGACTTCTTTGTTTCTTTCGCCTACCCTGTTTCTTTATATCAATTTCATTTGAATCAACCCGAATTGGCTCAGAATTAGGGACAGTAAGGATTTTATCCTTTAGATCATCCAAAACCTCTTCTAAAGATTTCTTGGGAATAAAATCGCATCTCGGTTTCTTGCCTTTGGATGGCTTCTGGAGAACAACAGGGGTTTCAACTATAGATGCAAGGCTTGATGGAATATCCAGCAATACTGAGAGGGGGGTGAATCCGTATTGCCTATCTTTTCTTTTTAACTTCATCCATATTAAGCACACATATTAATTATTCAATTAAGCAATATATGATGAACAACAGACTTTATGAACACAATACTTTATTGTGGAACCCAACAGGGAAAACCACCAACTCTTTTCTCATTAATAAAATGTTGTTTTACAAAACTGTTTTCAAGCTACAACTTGATGGAGAGACATTCCCTAAGTTTCTTCAGCTACGACTGAAGGGATGTTGTCACACCCCATTTACAAGCTACAACTGGAAGGATGCACCCACACCCTCATTCACCAACACCAACTGGTAGGAGGCTTCGACCTCTTGTTTAGTCAGCTACAACTGACAAGGAAGCACCAACTCCCTCTGTTCACCAACACCAACCGGTAGGAGGCTTCGACCTTCTGTTTAGTCAGCTACATCTGACAAGGAAGCACCAACTCCCTCTGTTCACCAGCACCAACTGGTAGGATGCTTCAACCTCATGTTTAGTTAGCTACAACTGACAAGGAAGCACCAAATCCCCTGCAAGATCCAACCTTCCCTTGCACCACCCAACCATCCTTAGTTTGGAATGTAATTCAATCTCTTATGTACTTCACTGAATTTGACTCATGCAGCCATTGCTGTAATTTCTACTTGTCTGCTGCAACCTTTGCTTGTATAGTCTTCTGTATCAAGTACTGGATTGCATAATTGTTGCGTTGTCTTCTTCTGTTCTTGATCTTCAATGAGACATTGACAGGCACCTTAGAACAAATAGTTCTTTATCTTGGACTTTGCTTATGTTTTTGATCTTCTAATGTGAACCATAGAGACACGTCCTTCTCACCACTTTTTCTCGTTTATATAATCTTCAAACTGGTGTGAGATTTAAAACATCATGTCCCTTTATTTGAACCATTGTAACTTTTCATTTAAAATGATAAACTAAAATTTAATTATTATCATTTTTCCTTTTTATCCTTTATTCATATTTTCATGATTTATTCTCTTTTAATCATGACTGTGTATCGGTTCATTCTTCGACCATCACGCCTCTTTAATTAATCAATCTTAATTACTGTTTATTTATTTTACGGTGAAGGTTTTCCATAAATTGATCATAGTCATGGATCAATTTAATCCTTTAAACTTGATCCCGAATCTTTGTTATATTCTCAGAGACCAGATTCCGTGGAGGTGCTTCCTTCAAACCATCACTTATGACTGTGCGTCATAGAACCACAGGCTTAAAAAATATAGCGATGTATAATAGTTTCCTTTCATAACTCTTATATCATATGACCATCATTGGTAACTTCTATTTAGATGAGACAAGCGCTTGAGCGTTTATCTGTTTCAATGGTCACGATTCTTTCTTTTGATGAGATGGACAACTGACGGGATTTTGACACTTTGACCTTCAGGTCTTCGTGACTTACAACATTACATAACTCCCGATTACGATATCGTTGATACAATCAGACGATTCACGTTTATATTTGCGCAGACAGATCAATGGTTAATTTTAAACCTTACACTCATCCTTTCACTACTAAATCCGATGTCTATGACTTAATCATGCATTGAGATGGATTAATGTTGTAATTTCGACACTTTTCCCTTCGGGCTTTTGTGACCTCCAGCATGTCAAATCTCCGAAGCTGTCAATCTACTGACGTGTGTCCCTTTTAGAATTTTGGTTTTTGGGACTTCGAGACTCTGTCCTTCGCTACTTTGGCCCTTCAGCCCTTCGACTCTTCGACTCTTTGCGACTTCGGCACTTAGGCCATTGCCACTTCGACACTTCGGCCCTTCGACATTTCGACATTTCAGCCTTCATGACTTTGGCATTTCGGCCTTCATGATTTCGACCTTTCGGCCCTTCGGCATTTCGACTGTTCGCAACTTCAACCTTTTGGCCTTTCGACACTTCAGCATTTGGGACTTCGAAACATTGGGCGAGTGCATTGGTAGAAACTCCCGAAGCAAAACTCTCAGAGTGACGTAACTGCTTACGTCACTTGATGACGTGTCACGAGCCAAGTAGCTATCATATGTCACTCATATTTGTGATCTGCACATACCTAAAGTGTCAAATCATCTTGACACTTGTTTGTGTCTGATTGCGCCACGTTTCCTTGCTGACGTGGTATGCCAGCAACAATCCTGATCCAACGATCCTCGTTCTCCCTTTGATCGACGACTGTGATCAAATCATGATTTCTCNTCGCTACTTTGGCCCTTCAGCCCTTCGACTCTTCGACTCTTTGCGACTTCGGCACTTAGGCCATTGCCACTTCGACACTTCGGCCCTTCGACATTTCGACATTTCAGCCTTCATGACTTTGGCATTTCGGCCTTCATGATTTCGACCTTTCGGCCCTTCGGCATTTCGACTGTTCACAACTTCAGCCTTTTGGCCTTTCGACACTTCAGCATTTGGGACTTCGAAACATTGGGCGAGTGCATTGGTAGAAACTCCCGAAGCAAAACTCTCAGAGTGACGTAACTGCTTACGTCACTTGATGACGTGTCACGAGCCAAGTAGCTATCATATGTCACTCATATTTGTGATCTGTACATACCTAAAGTGTCAAATCATCTTGACACTTGTTTGTGTCTGATTGCGCCACGTTTCCTTGCTGACGTGGTATGCCAGCAACAATCCTGATCCAACGATCCTCGTTCTCCCTTTGATCGACGACTGTGATCAAATCATGATTTCTCATTTCGTGACTTCAAAGGTTAGTGCACCTCCTTCCTTTGACTTTTTAGTCAGCGAAATGTTGATCTCTCACCACATGTCTTATGGATCCAACAGTTCATATCTCTCCCTTTGATCGACGGTTGCGATCAAATCGCGATTTCGCGTTTCATGACTTCAGAGGTTAGAGCACATCCTTCCTTTGAATTTTCAGTCAGCGAAATTCCAATCACTCACCACGTGTCCTCTGGCTTAGACGACAAAGATTTTATTTGGACAATCTGATGCTTGAGATCTTCTTCAGATGATCTGACGATTGTGCTTTACATTGGATGATTTGACGGTCGAGATCTATTATGTGATGCAACTCTTGTAGCATTATCCCGTCCTTCCACTTTAACACGATCTGACGGCTGACAGGAGTCAGGTTTAATCTGATGGCTAACGGGTAATCGACTATTTGAACTCACAACCTCTTTACCTCGCTTATCCTATCCTTCCACTCAAAAGTGATCCAACGATCCAGAATGACTTCACGAAAACGTAACTTCACAAGTTCAGTTCTTGTCTGATCGACGACTCAGATTAGTCCTCAATCCATTGGTCTGGATCGAATCACGAGTTTGCGTTTCAGGATTTCTAGAAGCAACTTGCTCCGTTCTCCCAACTCGCGATTTCAGATTTCTCGATTTCATTTTCAGGAAAGGAATGGATGTCGATGCTTATCCTCCTGACAGTTATGCTGGATCAAACGACCTACAACAATTAGTTCCTTTCATCTCGAGCAATATCTATCGTCCATTGATATTATTGATGGCTCCTTGCTATGAACTCGACACCAACCCTTCTGAGCTTAACTCAACTCTCGTCCTTCCTCTGAGCTCTTTCAAGCTTCTATCCCTCCTGATCTTTATTCATAGGAATATTTTTGATCCTATCGTGATCAACAATAATCACAAATTCCTTCTGCTACCTGATTTATTGTGCAATGTGCTCTTCTCTTCCTTCTGAGATTTGATCTTCGATACTATTCGCTTCTCTTTTTCGATCCTCCTCTTGAGCTTGCGCTATCGATCTCTTGCACATTGTATGACATTTTCTGCTAACTTGATATTCTGTTGACATCAATGACAATCCCATCTGTGGTAATTCATCATTAACAACAGGTCATCACATCGACCGTTGACATCAATGACAATCTGTCCAACAATACCCCCCTTTGTCATTGAGGGAAACACACTATCTTCATAAACAAAAATCCCCCTGTGATGATGCTTTCCTCTTATGAATTTTTCTTTTTATGAAGTTTCTCCCCCCCTTTGACATCAATGGCAAAGGGTTTCTTCTCTTATGATATGTCAGTATAATCACTTTTCTAAGCACTGGTAAAGCTCTGTATGTTACTGATCAGTCTGAACTTGGGTAACTCTTCCTGTGGACATGTTCTGCCAGTCATAGCTGAATGGCTCTCCCTATCAATATGCTCTCTCTCTGCTTCTAACTATTCTCCCCCTTTGTTTATGAAAGCGTAACTCTTCCTGACAATGTTTCATCCCCTGTTAATTTACTAACTTCTTATCTCAGTTGATTGAGATTTTTTGTGTTTCATATGAGTAGATCGAGTCTTTTCAAAACTTAATCCAATTTCTTTCTTATTTTCTAATCTGAACTTCCCTTGAGTTTTTACTAACTGTTATCCCCCTTTGTTTCTAAAAGGGTATCTTTTTCTGCCAGGGTTTCCCCACTTGTTATCTCTACAGGATGTCATGTATAACATTTTGTATATTATAACGCTGTTGTTGTGGATACTATTGTCTTACTCAACACAACGCAATTGTAGGTCATATTCTTCAAAACAACCCTTGGTTCTATCCATCGATTCTCATCGATCTCTAACTAGGATACCAATTTGTTTTTATATCATCCACCTTGACATCTGTACTCTCAACAATCTTATGTAACCTAAGATTGTAGCATCTGTATGCTTTCTTGGTAGAAGCATATCCAAGAATGATACCTTCATCAGATCTAGTATCAAATTTTCTGAGATTCTTCATCACGCCTTTTGATGTAACCCTTACTATCAAAGACCTTGAAGTATTTTACCGAATGAGCTCTTCCAAAACAGGGTTCACAAGGAGTTTTACTACTATTAATCCCGAGCTGACCTATTTTCAATATGAGTACTCATGTGCTTATACTTCCCTCCAATATCAATACTAATTGATGGAATATCCATCAGATAATTTTCTTCATTGAGCATAGTCTTTGCAGCTTTCTTGGACATAGATCACCTTTTTTAATTTTTCTTTTAGAAGGAGTTTCCGTGTACCATTTAAAATAGGATTGAAATATTTCTGAGATAATCATCACTCAATTCTTCTTGTTGTTCTTCCATTGGAGATTCGCCATCAACGTCATTATTATGTGCACCAGAAGATTCTTTATCCTTGTTTTGAGAATATTCCTTATTAGAAGTTTTATCCTCCAAACTCCTACTATTAACTTCATCAATTTCAGGAGCAATATTTTCCTCATCTTTCTTATTTGGCACTTGGGATTTTATTTTCCATATCTTATTATTTACTCTTGTTGTCATATTGTGTGAATCATTTCTTATTGACTGTTTTCTTGAGTTCCAACAGTTATAGGCTTTGTGGCCATATCCACCACAACTATAGAATCTCATAGTGTAACACTGTGCAGTAATATGTCCAACAATATTGCAGTTCCAACATCTACTGTTATTGAACCTACCAATTTGTTTTCTTTCATGATTCCTACAATCCAAGGCTTTATGTCCATATACATTACAAGAGAAACAATAACCGTTAAAGATACTCTCATACCTTCTTTGATTCAACCATGAAGGTGTATTTCTTCTAAACTTACTTTGAGATGTATGAGTAGCTTCAGGATGTCTTCCTTGATCTGATCTTCTAAATGTTGTAATGTTTCTTTCATTCTTTGAACATGAAGAACCCACATCATACTTGCTTTCCCTTTTTATAAAAGAAAGACTTGCATCAGACCTGTCTTCACTCTTTACAATTCAAGGACTTGCATCAGGTTTCTTGGGATTACTAATTTCTTCCTTGTTGTAGCCAAGACTGTTTTTGTCATATGGTGATCTTTGACTATCCAAGATCTCATCCAGGGTCATGGAGTTGTTCAAGAACTTGATTTGGGTGTCTGACTTCTCAACCTTCTTTCTAAGATTCACAACTTCTGCTTCCAGCTTATGACAATATTCTTCCTTTTTGTCCAACTGGTTCCTTACTACCTCTTCTCTCCTTTTGGTTTCTTCAAGTTGGGTCTTCAGATTGACATTGCTTTCTCTTAGTTCTTTTAGATCTGCAAGGATTTGGTTAAGTTCATCATCTTTCTTCTTTTGCTTGATTGATTTCAATTTTCAGACTCTTGATCTCCTCTTCTTTCTCTTCTAACTGAATGTCTTGTTCATATGTTATCTTTTTACCGTCCTTGAGCATTTCCTTTATTTTCAAGACATGATTTTGACTCTTTTCAAGAAAATCTTGAGTGTAGTCATGAAGATAGCTATAGTTTGATTCATTATGGTGATAGAGGTATTCAGAGAGACTCCAATCAACCTTTTCTTTGGCCTTTGATAGTTTTTCTTCTTCTTCCTCCATGGGATAGATGCTAACATAACATTCTGTTATTGTATTTGAATCTTCTTCTCTACTTGCAGGGGAGAATTCAATATCATTATTATTGCAATCGAAAGATTGTGGAGAGTCTTCACCTTTATTGATGGTTGAGTCTTCTCTTTTGATTTGATACATCTTCTTAGGAGGATGACCATATTCTTTGGAGGTATCATTGCTAGACATGCCATCTTATACATTGATTTGAATAATGGGACCTGAACCTTTAATCATGTGTACTTGTTCATATTCAAGTCCAAATTCGTTTGAAGGAATTCTTTGTATACTGAGAACTTTATCAAAACCTTCAGTCCCTTTCTTGAATTTTTCAATAATCTTAAGTTTATCCTTTAATTGTTTACACCTTTGTTTATATTTTCTCAATTCGTCCAAGGCACTTTCAAGCTCAGCTTCCATATTGACTTCTGCTTCAATGTCTGAGTTTTCTTCAATAGAATATTCATCACTATACTTGTTGTAGACTGAACTTTGTTCTGATTGAAATGCTTCATTTGACTTCTCATCTAAGTAGAGGTATTTTATCTTGTCCCAAAGTTCCTTTGCAGAGTTACATTCACCTATATTTTCTTTGACATCATCAGGTAATCCATCAAGGATTGTATTCATTGCCACTGAGTTACTTTTCTTGGCTTTCTTTTGAGATGGAGTCCTTACTCTGCTTGGTGGGTGGTAATCAATGATCACTGAATTCTATACATCATGTCCCAATGCCTTTAGATGACTTTCCATTCTTGTACTCCAAAATATGTATTCTTCTTTTCTAGGTGTTGGAGTTCCATTCTCAGTGTAAGTCTTTTGTCCATCCATGCGTGCTTAATTGGATCTTCCTTTCAGTTTGTTAGACTGTTCTTAAAGGAACCTTGCTCTAATACCAATTGATGGAATATCCAACAATACTAAGGGGGGGGGGGTGAATCAATATTGCCTACTTTTTCTTTTTAACTTCATCCATATTAAGCACACATATTAATTATTCAATTAAGCAATATATGATGAGCAACAAACATTATGAACAAAATAATTTATCATGGAACCCAACAGGGAAAACCACCAACTCTTTTCTCATTAATAAAATGTTATTTTACAAAATTGTTTTCAAGATACAACTTGGTGGAGAGACATTCCCCAACTTTCTTCAATTACGACTGAAGGGATGTTGTCACACACCATTTACCAGCTACAACTGGAAGGATGCACCCACACCCTCATTCACCAACACCAACTGGTAGGAGGCTTGGACCTCCTGTTCAGTCAGCTACAACTGACAAGGAAGCACCAACTCCCTCTGTTCACCAACACCAACTGGTAGGAGGCTTCGACCTCCTGTTTAGTAAGTTACAACTGACAAGGAAGCACCAACTCCCTCTATTCACCAGCACCAACTGGTAGGAGGCTTCGACCTCCTGTTTAGTCAGCTACAACTGACAAGGAAGCACCAACTCCCCTACAGGATCCAACCTGCCCTTGCACCACCGAACCACCCTTAGTTTGTAATGTAATTCAATCTCTTATGTACTTCACTAAATTTGACTCATGCAACCATTGCTGTAATTTCTACTTGTCTGCTACAACCTTTGCTTGTATAGTCTTCTGTATCAAGTACTGGATTGCATAATTGTTGCGTTGTCTTCTTCTGTTCTTGATCTTCAATGAGACATTGACAGGCACCTTAGAACAAATAGTTCTTTATCTTGGACTCTGCTTATGTTTTTGATCTTCTAATGTGAACCACAGAGACAAGTCCTTCTCACCACTTTTTCTCGTTTATATAATCTTCAAACTGGTGTGAGATTTAAAACATCGTGTCCCTTTATTTGAACCATTGTACCTTTTCATTTAAAATGATAAACTAAACTTTAATTATTATCATTTATCCTTTTTATCCTTTATTCATACTTTTATGATTTATTCTCTTTTAATCATGACTGTGTATCGGTTCATTCTTCGACCATCGTGCCTCTTTAATTAATCAATCTTAATTACTGTTTATTTATTTTATGGTGAAGGTTTTCCATTAATTGATCATAGTCATGGATCGATTTAATCCTTTAAACTCGATCCTGAATCTCTGTTATATTCTCAGAGACCATATTTCGTGGAGGCACTTCCTTCAAACCATCACTTATGTCTGTGCTTCATAGAACCACGGGCTTAACAAATATAGCGATGTATACTAGTTTCCTTTCAGAACTCTTATATAATATGACCATCAGTGGTAACTTCTGTTTAGATGAGGCAAGCGCTTGAGAGTTCATCTATTTCAATGGTCACAATTCTTTCTTTTAATGAGATGGATGGCTGACGAGATTTCGTCACTTCGACCTTCGGGTCTTCGTGACTTACAACATTGCATAACTCTCGATCATGATATCGTCGATACAATCAGATGGTTCACGTTTATATTTGCGGAGACAGATCAATGGTTAAGTTTAAACCTTATACTCATCCTTTCACTGCTAAATCCGATGGCTATGACTGAATCATGCGTTGAGATGGATGGCTGTCGTAATTTCGACACTTTTCCCTTTGGGTTTTCGTGACTTCCAGCATGTCAAATCTCCGAAGCTGTCAATCTACTGACGCGTGTCCCTTTCAAAATTTTGGCATTCAGGACTTCGGGACTCTATCCTTCGAGACTTCGGCCCTTCGGCTCTTCGTGACTTCAACAATTTGGTCTTCGCGACTTCAGCACTTCGACCCTTCAACATTTCGGCATTTCGACCTTCACAACTTTGGCATTTCGGCCTTTCGTCCCTTCGACATTTTGGCTCTTCGCAACTTCGGCCTTTCGGCCTTTCGACACTTCGGCATTCGAGACTTTAGAACATTGGGTGAGTGCATTGGTAGAAACTCCTATAGTGATGTAACTTCTTATGTCACTTGATGACGTGTCACGAGCCAAGTAGCTGCCATGTGTCATTCATATTTGTGATCTACACATACCTAAAGTGTCAAATCATCTTGACACTTGTCTGTGTCTAATTGCGCCACGTGTCCTTGCTGACATGGTATGCCAACAACATTCCCGATCCAACGATCCTCGTTCTCCCTTTGATTGACGACTATGATCAAATCGAGATTTCACGTTTCATGACTTCAAAGGTTAGTGCACCTCCTTCCTTTGATTTTCCAGTCAGCGAAATGTTGATCTCTTGTCACGTGTCTTCTGAATCCAATGGTTCAGATCTCTCCCTTTGATCGACGGCTTTGATCAAATCATGATTTCATGTTTCGCGACTTCAGAGGTTAGAGCACCTGCTTCCTTTGACTTTTAATTCAACGAAATTCCAATCACTCGCCACGTGTCCTTTGGCTCAGATGACCCAGTTTTGATTTGGACAATCTGATGCTTGAGATCTTCTTTAGACGATCTGACGATTGTGCTTTACATCAGATGATCTGACAATCGAGATCTATTCTGTGATGAAACTCTGGTAGCATTATCCTGTCCTTCCACTTTAACACAATCTGATGGCTAACGTGAGTCAGGTTTAATCCGATGGCTTATGGTTAATTGGCTATTCGAACTCACAGCCTCTTTACCTCGCTTATCCTATCCTTCCACTCAAAAGTGATCCAATGATCTAGAATGACTTTACAAAAATGTAACTTCACAAGTTCAGTTCATGTTTGATCGACGATTCAGATTAGTCTTCAATCCAATGGTTTGGATCGAATCGTGAGTTCGCATTTTGGGATTTATCGAAGTAGCTTGCTCCATTCTTCCAATTCGCGATTTTCGATTTCCCAATTTCCTTTCCACGAAAGGAATTGACGTTTATGCTTATCCTCCTGACAGTTATGCCAGATCAAATGGCTTATGCCAATTAGTTCCTATCCTCTCGAGTGATCTCTATTGTCCATCAATATTATTGATGGCTCCTTGCTCTGAACTCGACGTCAACCCTTTTGAGCTTAACTCAACTCTCGTCCTGTTAGAAAAATAGGACCGCGGAGCAATAAAATAAAACAAATGCAGAAACAAAACAAAAAAGATACACACTACAATAGAGAGATAGATTTACGTGGTTCACCCAGTGTGGGCTATGCCCACCAAAGAAATTGCCAGTTCCTTCCTTTATTATTATCCAACAAATGAAGGGATGCAACCTATAGCAAAACCCGCTGTAACTTCCTCTTCTTTCTCTCACAGTCTCCTCTCTCAGAATACAATCCTCGCCATAATGCATAGTCGCAATACATTTCCCTCATAACAGAGGGTTGCATTCTAGGGCAAAAAACCCTAACATAATTTCTACCGTTAGATCTATGACCTTATAATGAACGGTCCAGATTTACAATGAAATTACAATATACATTTACAAGACAATTTTTCCTTCTGGGGCTTTGCCCTCGAACCCCCCAGCTGGGGGGATAGCCCCTCCAGACCCCGCAGAGGGGGTACCTCCCCTCTACACTCCCCCATGTGGAAGAGTGTACATACTTCTGTGGTGTAATGTCTTCATGGGTTATAAACATGGCTGAAAGCAAGGACCTCTGAATCAAGAAGATAATCAGGCTCCACTGCCAACACGTCCTTCCTTTAAGCTCTTTCAAGCTTCTATCACTCCTGAGATTTATTGATAGGAATATTTTTGATCCTATCATGATCAACAATAATCATGAATTCCTTCTGCTACCTGATTTACTGTGAAATATGCTCTTCTCTTCCTTCTGAGCTTTGATCTTTGATACTATTCGCTTCTCCTTTTCACTCCTCCTCTTGAGCTTGTGCTATCGATCTCTTACACACTGTATGCCATTTTATGCTAACTTGATATTTTGTTGACATCAATGACAATCCCATCTATGGTAATTCATAATTAACAATAGGTCATCACATCGACTGTTGACATCAATGACAATCTGCCCAACATGGTTTTTTGTAGATTGACATGTAGGTTTTCCATAGAGGGATTTTATCGACAGGGACTGGGAAATTTATTAAAATGCAGAGGTAAGTCTATCACCTTTTTAGGTAGGGAAAACCCATTTATATACATGAAATCGTGCCAACTATCTAAAGCTTTAGAAGAAGAAGAAGAAGAAGAAGAACCATCTAGACTAGGCATTTAGGTTATGAAATTATTCTTCTTCCTCTTCACAATCTATGTAGAATAATTTCTTCTCACCACACTTATGTCCCTTACTGTACTTGCTGTCACAATTAAAGCATAAACCTTTTGCTTTTCTTTCCTCCAATTGTTGAGGTGTCAACCTTGTAGGTTGAGCTGTTTTAGGAGAAGGAGCATTGTTCTCTCTATAGATGTTAGGATAGGTCCTT
>SNQJ01S0114032.1:10243-38536 GCA_010110895.2 Picea sitchensis | reverse complement strand
CACAATTTAATTATGATGTTGAAGCCTTCCTTCAATATTTTCTTATTGTAAAAAGACTTTTTCTGCACATAAAGATCATATTGGGTTATTGAAGAACCATTTTCATATAAATCCAAGCAATAAATATTTGGGGTTTTCTTCCTAGTACTCTCCCTAATCCAAGATATTCAAAGATATATATTTTAGCCAAATAGGAGAGCCACCTCTCCAAAAATGAAGGGGTACTAATGTCCTCATGAGGTTTTCGTTTCGGTCCTGGTGGATTCAAGCGTCAACAAGGGGATAAGAGGAAGATCAATGAGTTGGTTAAATATTGTCAAATAAACATGAATGGACTCAACACAAAGGTGGATTTAAACATCATACCATTGGTTTTAGATGATTATGTAATTGACATGTATTGGTTGGAAAAGAACCATGTTTTCCTAGACTGTTACAACAATATAATCACATGTCTTGATGAAGAAGGACAACAAGGAAATATTCAAGGCACTCCAAGAGGTGTAGCTGTTAGAGAGATTTCAACTATGCAGTTGAAGAAGAGTTTCAGGAAGGGATGTTAGTTTTTTGTCGCCCATATGGAAGAGGAATCCAAGGATAGACTGGAAAGCAATGGATAACATCCAATCTTAGGGGAATTTGAAGATGTAGTTTGGGAAATCCCAATATTACTACCAAAGAGAGACATTGATTTCTTTATCGATTTAGTGCAGGAGATTCCCCAGTATCCAAGACACCTTACATAATGGGCTTTCCAGAATTGAAAGAGTTGCAGGTGCAACTTTAAGATATTTTAAAGAAGGGGTATATACACCCAAGTGTGTCACCTTGGGGAGCTCCAAATTTTTTTATGTGTCTGATGAATGGAGTGTTCATGGAGTACCTGGACAAGTTTGTAATTGTGTTCCTAGATCATATACTCATATAATCTAAGTTAGAAGAGGAACATGAACAACATTTAAGAATGGTGTTGCAAGTTTTAAGAGAGCATAAATTGTATGCTAAGCTAAGTAAGTGCACCTTTTACCAAAAGAAAATTCACTACTTGGGGCATATAATTTCAGCAGTTGGGATAACAATGGATCCTAAAAAGATAGAGGACATTAGAGGATGGCCAATGCCAAAGAATGTGACATAGGTTACATCATTCATGGATCTTTCCAATTATCACCGAAGATTCATAAAAGAATTCTAAAAGATTGAAAGTCCAATCACTTCTTTGCAAAATAAGGGAGTGGAGTTCAAATGAACTTCCAAGTGTGAAGAAATTTTTTAGTATTTGAAGAAAATATTTACAAGTGCACCAATATTGAAGATCGAAAATCTGGATGAATATTTTGTTGTGTGCACCGATGCATGCAAGGAAGGGTTCAGTGGAGTTCTTAGTCAAAAGGATCATGTGGTATGCTATGAGTATAGAAAATTAAAAGAGCATGAAATGAATTATGCTACCCATGATCTAGAGTTAGAAACAATTGTACATGCATTAAAAATATGGAGGCATTACCTTAAGGGTAAGAAATTAGAGCTAAGGATAGACCACTATGGTCTGAAGCATTTGTTTGACACAACTAACATTAAATTCCAAACAAACTAGATGACTAGAATTTTTGAGTGAATATGAATTTGAAATTAAACATATAAAAGGAAAGGAAAATAAAGTGGTTGATGCACTCAATAGGAGAGACCATGAAGTGCATATTTCAGCCATTATCATGTACATGACTAATCTAAAAGATAAAATATTCTAACAACAAATTCATATCAACATTATATAAAAGAAAAAGAGATATCACAACAAGGTATTTTTCAACTGAAATTTAATTCTTATGAGATGAAAGAAGATGGAGTTCACATGTGCAAGGGAAAAGTATATGTGTTGAATTCTAGTGAGCTGAAAAATGAAGTTCTGAAGCAAATGCATAGTGTGTCATATGTTAGACACCCTGTTTATCAGAAGACAATTGGTCATGAGAAGTCAATACTTTTGGCTAGGATTGAAAAATGAAGTGGCTAATTACATATCCATATGTCTATAATGCTTAAAGGTGGAGACAAAGTGTAGACATCAAAAAGGTTTGCTAGAGCCATTTCCCATTCCAGAATGGAAGTGGGAAGTTGTCACGGTTGATTTTATTACAAAGCTTCCCATAACAGTGAAGAAACACGATTCCATCATGGTGGTGGTGGATAAATTGACTAAGGAAACACATTCTATTCCAATAAAGACTACACACAAGGAAACAAATATAGAAGAAATATATATGAAAGAAGTTTCTAGGCTACATAGAGTGCCTAAGGAAATAATTTCAGATAAAGATCCAAAGTTTACTTCCAATTTTTGGAAAGGTTTGTTCAAAGGTTTTGGAACAAATTTAAACCTTAGTACGACATATCACCCAAACTCAAATGATAAAATAGAGAGGACCAACATGATAATTGAAAACATGCTTAGAATGTATGTGATGGATCAACCATCAAAGTGGGAAGTTTATATTCATTTAGTGGAATTTGCATGCAATAATGGGTATCAGGCCTCATTGAAAACAAGTCTGTTTGAAGCATTGTATGGCATAAAATGTAACACACCAATGAGTTGGGATAATCCAGCAGAAATAGAAGTTGTTGGGCCAGATTTTCTAAAGGAAATGGAAGAACAAATGGCCAAGATAAAGTAGAATTTAAAAGTTGTCCGGGATAGGTAGAAAAGTTATGCAGAGAAGAATAAAGTATTTAAAGATTTTAAAGTGGGAAAACATGTGTTTTTAAAAGTGAAGGAAAAGATAAGTTCGCTAAGATTAGGAAGTATCCCAAATTTGGAAATGAGATATTGTGGGCCTTTTGAAATATTAGAAACGATAGGCCAGTTGCATACATTCTAGCATTGTCTCCATCCATGAATGATGAGAGTGCATAATGTATTCCATGTATCATTATTAAAGAAATATGTGGCTGGACATAATCACATAATTGAAGGGGATTTTCGGGTGGAACCAATACACATATTTGACCGAAAAATCAAAGTCCTTAGAAACAAAGACATAGGGATACTATAGGTTCAATGGATTAACTACAGTACTAAACATTCTACATGGGGGAATGAAGAAAACATGTGGGAAAAATACCCACAATGTTTTGACAATTTTGAAGAAAACAAAATGCAAGACTCCATGTTGAACAACTAGAGTTCTGGAACCACATCTCAGAGTCCTATCCAATTGAGTTGGGGACCTTGATAAAATAATGGATCATTCCTTGGGTTAGCCTTGATAAACGGATGGTACATCCCTTAGGTTGTCCCTGATAAATGAATGGTGCATTCCTTGGGTCGACGAGTTGAGAGGAACATGATATTATGGTTGGAGCTGCTACTGGAGTTGTGAAATTGCATAATTTTTATTTCTAAGTATTGTGATGTAAATTTTCACATATGTATATCATCATTGTGTTCAATGAGGATGATGAAATTTTTTAGGGGAGGGGGAATGTAACATCCCCATTATAATCCCCAGTTTAATTAATTCTTAATGTAGATATAATATGTGGATACGACCAAGCGACGCAATATGCAAATTGTATATATATGTTTTAATAATAAAATGTGATGCCATCTGCTAAGGGGACATGGACAAAGATGGAGGATGAATTAGTACAGAAGACCGAGGAGTGTCTAGGATAATGGCCAAGAAGGGTCCAAGGGAGAATTACCCATGTATATTAATTCAACCCATTTTCCTAAATTTTCTAATTGTATATGAACCTTCCAATTTCTGATTAAGTGTTCCCAAAACCAATCATTGAATACATGTAAGAGGGTGGGTGTGAGTGGTCACATCCAAAATTTATTGGGAACATGGGGGTTGAGTACAATCAACTTGGGGAAGAGTGTTAGTCAAGAAAGGCAAGCCAAAGAGAGGAAATTCATATGGGTGGGGACAAAAAATTTACACAGTCAAGTTTTGTGCATGAGGAGCAAGTAGAGAGCTTGGAGCTAGTGCAACCATGGAGGGTGAATTATAGAGAAAGTTGGATCGTATTGGAGCGTATTGGGAGTTGGAAACTTAAGAGAGAGGTTGTTAGGCATGAAGAGTGAACTCCTGAGCGAGATGCGCTATAAAAACAAGTGTTTGTTGTTGTTTTCTGGTAGTTTTTCCTAGCAACAAGTTTCCTTGAGTTCACAACTGAGAGATTCCTAGGTACATGTGCCAAAGAGACCTTGATAAACAAATGGGATGCCTGAGGGACTAAGATCAGTGAAGGGGTACATTCCTTGGGTTGAACAGGTCAAGAGTGATGTAGCCAAATCTTGAGATTCATTCACAAGATCAAATAAACCATGAAAAAACAGGAGAATGGAAAAATAACTCTCTTTTATTCCTTCTCCATCCTAACTATTACAATCGAAGTTCAACCCCTTATAACTACTATCTAGGATTTTCAAAACAACTAATTTTAGAAAAAAAAAATTTATTTTTTAGAAAAACAGCTAAATTTAGAAAATTCTTGCATGACTCTAAAACTAACCACTAACTAAGAGGTAACTAGTGTGACACTATTTTTCAACTCGCTTTCCTGATTAAGATCATAAAATAAGAGATAATTGATAATTGAAAAATTAAAAATTCCCATAAAAACACTAAAACCCCAATTTGAGGCCTTATATGAAGGAATTTGGCTCTGAAAAAGTGTCGAAACGATGTCCAATCGGAGATATCTAATCGACATGGCCGAAAAATCCCTACATCAAAGAGGAAGAGAGATGGTGGAAAATTGAGATAACTATATGAAGATATTAGTGGGTTGTGAGTTTTATGAGTTGTGGGTGGACAATGAGAGACCAACCTCTTTTGTGGATTACTAGCCTCAACTCGGGGGTGACTGGCTATTGAGATTTGGAATATTTATTCTACGGTTGGGTGGAACATTCATCACATGCAACTAGTTGCACAAAAAAATTAAAAGATAAGTGTTTTATCTTGTTGTTGTGTTATTTTATGTGTATAATTGTTGTGCACAAACTCTGTGTATGAGTTTGATTAGATGTTGTTTCATTTGAGTTAATAGTTGCATTTCATCATCATTTTATCATGCTATAGATGCATCTAAATAATGGTAATAGTTATCAATTAAACATGGTTGTAAATCGTAGCTTTAAGCTACATAGAATCAATTATCTATAAAATAATCAAATTAGTTCACATAAATTTCGTTTTTATGAGTTTTTCCACACCGTAATGTCCCTTGGTTGGGTTTGGGGATGTTACATGTGGCATTTGGGTCTACATCTTGCTGGAAAATAAGAGAGTAGGACATCTTCCTAGCAGCCAATGACAACGTGTCAATATTCATGGAAACATGATTGTGGGTTCTTGGCATGCCTAGTTGGATTGGGAATCACACATCCCATAATGTGAGTGAAGCTAGGCCATGAAATGGGACTTGAATCAGTGGGAAGTGGAAAGATAATAGTGATAATGGATAAATCTGGGGCGTGGGCGATGGTCGAGGGCGAGAGAGAATGGGACGTGGAGAATTTCTCCAACGACTGCATGGGAAGAAAATGATATATATATAGTGTAAATGCAAGTGGAAGTGGTAGTCATAGGAAGATAAAGAACCGATGAACTGATTTATCAAAGAATAATGGTGGAGTCCCATCGAAGCCCCACAAGTGAGAAGATAACAATTCATATTCATTGTACTAGTGATATGCCTTTTGGAATGTTGTGTCATTGCTACATATGTGTCAAGGATATGGGTGGTCTATTCAAATCTAATTGCTTGACCCTTTGGTGTAATGTAGCAATAGGTTATTCAACCCAGTGCCATGTTAATCCTTTGCAAGAGCCAATACTTTGTATGTAGGGCATAAATTAGACCTAAATTAGAAATCTTGTGAATTTTCAAAACTATCATTCTATCCAATTTTCCTGTGTGACTGGAGTGTAAGTTGTGTTGCTAGAAAGGAAAACTATGTTAACTATATACTCATATAGATACTATACATCATACACTAATCTCTACATTACAGAACTTGAAGACAAAGAAAGGGGGCTAAGTGATGGGTGTTTGCTATGGGTTGTGGTACACCTTCAACGTGCTACCATTAATAAGTTCGTTGATTGGTTGTCCTTGCAATGCAGGAAGGTTGGATGCACGGGATTTGCTAATGTAGAACAAATGGAAAGGACCCAACCAACACATACATAGGTTTCCAGGGTGTTGTAACTATTTACTGTCTTATAACATGACCAAAGATCCGGGATGGATATTTTTCTGGCATATCTTGTGATCATGCCATGCTTTTTGTCTTTGTTTTTCAACCACCTAGTTGAATCCTGCCATCATACCGTCCTCCTCTAGATCCATGAGTTCATCTAACCTATGTTGAAGGGAATTTTCATCTATCATCTGAATCGCTAGAATGACATGGAGGTTGGGAAAAAAAAAATTGAGTGTCATGGTTGCTTCTTTCCCATAGACCAACCTGAGTGGTATGCACTTCACCAACCACTTGAAAGTTGTGCGATATGCCCATAATATTGAGGGGATCCTCTGGTCCCAATTGTCATACTACACATTACAAACCTTGGTTAAAACATGCTATCATTATGACATTTATGCTATCATTATGACCTATAGTATCATTTTCTCTCCAGCTCGATGCATTATTGTTTCCGCGGTGATACGTTGCACTTTGGATCTGGTTTTCTTTAATGTTGTGTCTCACACCAACGATTCCATGTATTTTTTATGGATTTGCACATGGTGGTGTCATAACTTCTCACATCCATGGTACGTGTGCAATTTGGTTGGATCATATTGCTTGATGCTTCAGTGCTGCCAAATTTTGTATGGCCCTTGGAACCCTCGTGCCAACATGACGTCATGTTCACTGTCCTATGTGATGCCCCTGGCTTTTCATGTTGGATGATATTTGTAAATTTTCCAACCTGTCAACTTTTGTTGTTTCCCTGTTTGACTGTACTGGGTTTTGTATCGCTAATGGATCTGCAACTATACCTAATATATGCTTGGTTATATCCTTTGTCACATAATATATTACTATACCTCACTGGATCATGCATTTCTTTAATACTTGACAATAAATTTGACTTAAATTTGACCTTGCAGGTGTTTGATCCATAGGATATACTTTTACGTCTAAGTAACCTGACAACAATCAAGACATAGGTACATATCTATAGGCTCTATGTTTTATACATCATAAATGAATAGGATTAGATGGCTATGCAATTTAGAAATTGGTATGTTCAGTTCAAGAAAAGTAGCAATACCTGGAATCAAATCAATGAACATTGCATATCCAAGTAGAACAAAAATAGTGACATGTGAAACAAGTATTGATGTGCAATATCAACAATTGGAAACATATGTATACTGGAGTGTAAATTGTGCAGTTTCCCAAAAAAATATATCCAAACTATTCTTCATATTGCTTATTTTGCATGATTTCTATATGACTATACAACTGTACAACTTTGAATATTTTATGGATAGAGGATCTGAACAAGAAAAAAAAATGACAAGGCAACAACATGATTTTCCATGGTCAACGCTTTATCGCTTCTATGCTAATATATCTCTAGTAAAATTATATCAGGGTTACATTATTCAATATATCAGGTGTAGATGTTTGAGACATATGAATACTTAAAAATATATCTAGGACATGAGATGAAAAACCAAATGACTTGCACGCAACACAATGGATAGTTACGGAACAACTGATAAGAGAAACAATCAAAGATCTGGAAATACTAGTTGCATCAACAAAAGTTGTAAGCATAGATTCACAAGTCTATATACAAGTTTAGTATACAAGATTATTTAAACACACACACACACACACACATAGTTTAAATTATTGAATTTTCACTGTGTAAATAGGTCGAAACAGATGAAGGTAGATTGATACTAGAAAATGCATATTCCGCTCCATTTCAACCTGTCTATGCAATATGAAATTCTCTTGCACGTAATATGATTTTTGGCTTGAGAGAAATGCGAAACGAAATATGTTTGCAAAAAAAGTTCCAAGTGTTGTTTATATGCCATGTGATTTTTGGGTGCATGGAAAATTTACATTGAACAATACAGGGTGGCTCCACATGTCACATAAACAATAAACAAACTATAGTTCATTGTATTGTCCTTGTCTGTGAATTAAACATAATTCAATGCTATTATATTTTGACAAATACTATGATCACTTCCCATTGTTAACATTGTGTTGTCCTTGTTATCACCATTAAAATTTTATGTGAAATCAAGATTTTAGGACTTAGTGAGGCGCTAAATTGGTTTGGAAGCTTGATAAATCAAGGAAGTGGCTAAATCTGGCAGGAAGAGGCTAAATCTGGTGGGGGCGCTAAGGTGATGGTTCCCAATACATCACAGATCACGAGCACTCCAGATCGACTGTCGAGGATCATTTCGGGGGGAGAAGTTGCGTACAGGATAATTTCATAAAGTGGGCTGAAATCTAAACCATGGTTTTCGGTCGAGACCACATGGCACCACTGGGTGCATTTTGGGGTGAAAAGTGGGTTTCCCCAAACCACTTCCTTGCGCCCCCGAAATTTGGAAATGTATATAAAGAGAATTTGCTATGTATTTTATTATTATTTCGAACAACTGGACCGTTTGAAACTTGGAGTGACCACCCTCGTTCAACTGCAGCTCAATAGTATGCCAATTGCACGCCATTTTTGCTCATTTCCAGGCATTTTTCCGTCGCGGCCACAGATCCTATCATAACTTCAGTAACAAAACAAGACCCCGTGGTGAATGAAGAAGTCCTAATTGACCAAGATTCAGACGTCTTTGATACCGAAATCACCATTTAACCCATCTCTGTGTCTAGAAGCAACCTGTTCGACAATGTAGGAAGGTGTATACCATTCCTTGAAGCATTCTAGGCCTTCATAGTCCCGTATTCTATTGAAATCACTTTCCCCTTTCCTAAATTTATAGGTTGGTGCGCTGAACAATATTCACTTGAAAATAAGGTCATCATGAATAAACAAGGATCCAAGGTCATGTGTAGGGTAGAGAGTTTTTCAATTCGAGATGCCCTCAATATACCAGAGTCTTTCTCTACAGTGTCTGAACCTTTCAATGAAGAAAATATAATTAGGGTATATAGAGAATATTCATCAGAAGTCCGAGATTTGTTTTTACAAAGAATTGTCAAACCAAAACATTTTTCAGAGAGTCTGTCTTTGCCAATGAATGTGAGTATAATGGTTATTGAAGTCCAATGGGTATGTTCCCTTTTGAGTCAAGTCTTAGGTCTAGATAATGAAAAACATGTGGTCGAAGTCATGCTTGGTTTCCTATTGGTATTTTTCAAGTCAATCATTTTGTATCAATTTTGATCAATTCATAGTTGATAATATCCATAAACAACTAGTGAATTTTCACTCTCTAAGGCATTTCAAATATTACACCTATTTGTTGAATATTTTCTTGGAAACCAATAAGAGAGAATTTCCTAAAGAAACATTCATATCAACTAAATGCAAGAGGACTACATTGCTCATCTTCATCAACAAAGTCATTCCCAGAGTGTACAGTTTGATTTTCAACACCATCCTACCTAGAGTTCTGGATGACATGAGAAGCTATCTACAGCCAAATTTAGAAAACAGAGTGGGATACTGGGTACTATTCATGCACTCAACAGTGATCTGGGTTTATGGTTTCCATGAATCCACCTATCTATTGCCTATTTTTATGACCCCCAGAGTCTTTTCCCTTGAATTCATCAGGCAAAAAATTATATCTGAGACAAAGCATTTCCTGAAATTGCACAAAGCCTCCAACCTCAAATTCCCTTTTATCATTGGCCCATTCATTGTCAAAACTAGATCATGTTTATCTTAGATTCAAGCAAAGCTCAAAGAGTTTTGTTTTGCATAGCTAGAGGGAAGAAGATATGATCCACATCAAATCATATCCAAGAGATGATTGATGAACAAACAAGCCCCTTATGAGCATGAACATCTTGAGGGTTTTGATAAGCTGGAAAACCTAGAAGTATGTGTTGATATGGAAGAAATCTTGCAACAAACTCAAACACAACAAGTGGAGGAAACCCTGCAAAAAAATCAAACAAAACAAAATCCTCACAAACTGATAGTCAAAGTTCCTGAGATGAGTGTTTACAACAAAAGAAGTAGTTTAGAGGCCATGGGCACCAGTGATCAACAGACTACTCTTGAGAAGATGAATATTACATAGTCTCCACAGATATTTAATTTGGAGGAGGAATAGCCCAGAGAACAAGTAAATCTAGATATGGTGGAAAGTGGCACTAGCACTATAGAGGTTGAAAAGGGAAGACAACTCCAGAGTGAAGATAACTGAAGAACCTTTAGCAGCAAGAAAAAAATCTTTGCTAAATAATATGGGGTAGCTTATCAATCTAAAGAAGATTTGGCAAAAGAATATGCTGAGAAAGGAAACATAGCTCTAGGTGAGATGAGGGATTTAGTTCTTGAAGTGGAAAATATTTCTCAGCAAAAATCTTCTCTGTTCAAAGTAAGGGATATTGAGAAGAAGACCTTTAACATTGTAGTTGCAGATAAAGACAAATTATTTGAGATCAAGATAAGGTATGACAACATCAGTGCTCCAGACAAGGTTAAATTCCATAAAAATAGCAATGATATGTTGTATTCTGATTACTTGAGTTTATGCTTAAAGAATTCAAAATTGTCATCTTATGCAATGAAATTAGAAGAGAAATTGAGGCAAGAGAAAACATCCATCAGAGCTTGGCAGACTCTGGTCAAGAGGTTGGAATATGAAGGCCCTCAAGGGGTGAAATCCTCGTTGGATGAAAAAGAAAAATCAATTCAAAGCTTGAAGAAGAAATTGAAGATGTCTGCTACAGAGAATCCACAAACAACATAATTGGTTTCTCTAGAACAAGAAAATGAAACACTTCATTAAGAGGCATTGGACTACAAGGATAGGGCATTGCAGCTAGAACAAGAAAAGGTGAAGTGGTCACAATATCAAACAAAATTGATAAATAGGGTTGTAGTCATACCCCCTGCTTCAGAATCTGGGTGAAACACTAAAGGACTTGTCCAAGCTATGTCACAAGTTAGCCTGAAAGAAGGAGAAATCAAAGGGCTAAAAGGGAGCATAGAAAAATTGAAGCAATAAATGCAACCTAAGGATGAAAGAATGCCTCAATTTCAAAAGGAGAATCAAGGCTTGTAGGAAAGGGTAGATAAGTTAAAGATGAGGTTAAGAGGCAAAGGCCTATTGTAGGGAGCCAAGCATATCATCTGGGACTCTATAGCTGCTGAAACTACCAATTTTAGAGTGTATTTGAATTTCATCAATGATAAATACATCATATCTGTTATAACCCTATAATTTATAGGATCAACTAGTGACTGAAATGTTATCTCTTTAAATGTTTTTGTGTGTCAAATGATTTTTCATTCTGCAAATAATTTGAGAAAAAGAAAAAGAAGAGAAAAAGAAAAAGAATAAAAGAGGGCATAAAAGAAATTTAATAGAGCCCCATGCAATAACAATGACTTGGTCCATACCTTTCAAGAATGGCCAAGTTCTTTTAAATTGATGTTGATAGGAGTAGTGAATAAGCTTGGCTAAATTGTTTAATCTTAGCCAAGTGATCTAGGTTAGTTAGTGAATAAATCTGACCAGACTGCCTAATCTTGGTCAGATAGCCCTAAGATAGAGTAATTTCTTAGTCCAACAGTTTAATCTGGGCTAATTGTCATAGGTAATTAGGTTAGAACATAGGGTAGTGTGCTTTATTTCAATAAAACCAGCTCGATGATCAATGTTGAACCATGTCTTTGAGGTTTAAAAGATTTGATGTCTAACCCCTTGGTGATAGAAACATGGAAAATCTCGGGAAAAACCCACAATATGCACTAATCCTAAGTTTTCCGGAGCACATATGCCTTCGCACTCACAGTTAAGCACAACGCATAGATGAACAGCCCAAGATCAGGCGCCTAGATCTACGGTCGACAGGGTTTTCTACAACCCCCCGGGACTGAATAAATCTGGCTAGATTGTCTAATCTTGGTCAAATAACACTAGGGTAGAGTAAAATCTTAGTCCTATAGTTTAATCTTGGCTAATTGTCATAGGTAATTAGGTTAGAACATAGGTAGTTTGCTTCATTTCAATAAAACCACCGACAATCAATGCTGAAACTACGTCTTTGAGGTTTAAAAGATTTGATGTCTAACCCCTTAGTGATAAAAACACAGAAAATCTTGGGAAAAACCCACAATATGCACTAATCCTAAGTTTTCCTGGACATATGCCTTCGCGACTCCGCCGCTACACAACGATGATGAATGTTCCCCAAGATCAGCCTAGATTCACTACTGTGGTTTTCTACAACCCCGGACCGTCACCCTTTAATGGTGGGGAGTCCGAATCGAAAATAGTCAACAAAGGCGCCATTACAAACGGTTCAAATAAAGTACCGCATCCACCATTGATTCCAAACGCTCAATCGACCGGGCCTTTTAACGGGTGGTGGTCTGGAATGTTGGTTAACTATCACATACATATCTATGGTTGAAAAGAAAGCGCATCGGTTCATAGATTTTCAAACCCTCAAATGATCTACCTTAACTGGGTCCGAATGGAATTTTTCTTCCTCTCTGGCAGGCCCCTATCTATACGTGGCATGAATCCATTGGTCCCAAATCCCACCGCCTATTACTGTCTGACATACCTCATCACCTCATGACGTCATTGTCCACCTTTTCCGTAAGAGTCACCTCCCATAACTCTGTTAGTTTTTCTCCCTCGTTCACCCATGGCAAGTCCCTTCACCATGGTATTTTCCCCCAATCAATACCCGCCACATCACTCAACCGTATGCTTCAGTCATTGTCACCTGCCATCTCATGCTCTAAATGACCCGTTGGCCATTTATTACTGGCTAACTTATCCATTAACCAGCTGATCTGTCTCCCGCGCCCAACGGATATCCATTTGCTCAAAACTACCCTCACCCTTCATTCCCTCACCATTTACCTAGTCGTCGCACCAGAGAATTTTCCCCGTTTTCCTCTCCATTACAGTCAGTCGCCCACATCTACAGTCATCCCCGATAACCTTTGTTTTATTTGCAGGTATTGTTACAGTGATAGCGCCAAAGTCAAAGAGAACAAAAGGTGAGGATAATCCTTTTCTCCCGCCTCCTATCGACCTCGACAGGATTCCTCTGGCTGACAAAGACTACTTAATCATAGACACAAGATGCGATTTCGACTTCGCAGACCTACATTCATGGCTTAAAGAAGTATTTCTAGACTAGAGTGACGAAATTGGGCTCTGGGAGTCCAACCTACCCTTGTATCTTTTCCCCCAGATTCACCACTTCCCAGAATTCGCCCTCAAGTCCCAAGCCCATTATATGCCCGAACAAAGAGCCATTGTGTCCTCGTCCGGGGAAATTATTTTCCTCATCACACCAGAAACCATCGACCAAATGATGCAGATATCCCAAGTCGAATCTGCCTCACCTTTTAACCTCGAAATAATCACAGATCTCTACCAGAAGTTGTTGTTTCCTCAAAGAGCTCATATTTTTGAGCTTTTTCTTCCACAATCTGCTCAGCTCCCCACTACAAACCCCCCTTATCCTTCCTCCCTCTTCTCAATAAAAGGAAACCAGATCATCACGTCACTATGTGTCTTGCTTGGATATTTTTCAGATCAATGGGTAGATGAACCCATTTTGGGATTTCTGTCTGTTTTCTTCATCGATGAGAAACCCACTACACAGTTCGACTACAGCACATTCCTGGTGGACAACATTCACGAACAATTCATAAATTTCTCCACAGAAGGTATGTTCCGGTATTCTACAATACTGGCATACCTGTTCGTGTTCTTCCAAGTGGAAAAATTTTCTTTTTCTATGCAGAAGATGGACGAGGATGGTAAACCACAGGCAGTAACAACACGGACTTCTCTACTCAGACATAACTCCATAGAATTCAGTTTCAAGCAGTTCATCGAGCAGTTCTACCACCCAGTGGTGAGTATGCTCAGCGGCAGACCCGAACCCAGAATTAATGAGGAAATTCAGAGGATTCTACATCTCTCGGACCTTACAAAGACTAGTGATTGGTACCTGTACCAAAATCATACCGAGATCAGAGTCTATGGGTGCGAGTTGGCCCCATATAAACTACCCAAGTACTTACCTGTTAGGATTTTCTCCCTGGAATACATAAGGCAGATGATAAACTCAAACGACATACATTTTGTGTCTTTGAAGAAGAAGCAGCAGCTCAGAATCAAAGGGTAGATTGGGTCTTTCATCTGTAACAGACGAGGCGTCGGGGAGGAAGCAAACAGACTACTAAAATAAATGAAGTTTTTTGTTAGTTTCACATGGCACTATGATCTATGAGGGATAATTTACGAGATGAGGATAACAAATAAGAATATCCCGTATGTTCACATATCTAGGCCTGAGGTAGAGAAGTTTGCAAACTAGACAGAATGGGAGCCAAACACGCTGTCTGAGACATAACAACAGGACCCTTCGGTCATTGTTTCACAGATGACTACACCATAGGTTCCAAAGGAGAAAAGGCCCAGGAAGGACACTTCGCCTTCTGTCACTAAAGTATCATCTGAAGAGTTCCAATTGCACACAAAGAGGCTGAAAACCACTCAGGCATCTAACACGGCTGGAGAAAAGGCAATTCCATCCACTATAATGACGGAGGTGGATCGGTCACTCCTTAGTACAAGCAGCAAGCAGATCATAACCTCAGTATTTCCAAAGAAGCCTATAGATACTCCACCAGTCAACCAGCTAGGAAAAACAGGATCGAAGCTGAGTATCTTTGAGAAATACGATTTGATCAAGAAAAAGAATCAGATGCTGACCAGCAACACATATGCTCAGTTCTGGAAGAAAACATCGAATGCACAACACAGAATTCTATCGACATTCGACACTAATAAGGGTACAATTCACATGGAATTTCTCCAAGCACAGGTTCCAGACCCAAAGGTAATCACCGATTACAAAAGGGCAACTTTCGAATTCCAGACTAAGGATGTGCATGCAGCTGATCAAATGGATCTGCACATGCAAACTCGAGAAATGGTTTTCTCCACATTGGCACATTCTTCCACTGCTGCCTCCAAGTTACAAGTATCTCTGAATAATGTCCAGAGACAGTTGAAGTTGGAAAAAATATCATCCTTTGCCAAGGATAACAGGATTAAGATGTTGGAGGAATTGGTCCTCAAGATCAGATATGATCCCTCGAATGTGAAAGCAGTCGAGGAGATGATCAAGAAGAAAAATGTCGACATAGTGTCTCTGAGGAAACAATTGAAGTTGCCACCAACAGTAGACTCACAGGCAAAGGAAATGTCGGAGACAAAAGGAGAAAAAGATGAGATGCTTAAGTTGATCATGGAGCAGAATGCACAATTGAAGGAAATGGAAGCTGGAATGGAGAAACTAGTGAAAGAGAAAGAGCAGTCAAAACCCATGGAAGTCATTTCATTGAGTGTAGTTCCACTCTCAGGAGTGAGCACAGCATCCCTAGCATAAATTCCATCGGCAAATCCACTGACGTCTCTGGAAAAGACTGTTGAACTGGCTAAATCTATGGAAGAGATGAATCTGCAAGAAACAGAGATTAGCAGGCTCAAAAAGGAAATTGAGAACCTCTAGGAACTCAAATATTCTTACCAAACCAGCTACTCCAAGGAAAAACAAGTGTCAGACCAGCTCAAACAAGAGTTACAACAACTTCGGAAGAAAACAGTGGCAGGCAAAACACTGGCCGAAGTCGAAGAAAGTGTCTGGACGGACATCACCAAGTCTATGAATGAAATATGGCCAATGATACAAATTATGTTTGAGCAAAATGAATTGGTGCAAATAAGTAAGAAATCCATCGAGAAGATTAGAGAATAATTGGGAGAGATACCCACAGAGGCTACTGAAATCATCAAATTCCTGAATTCTAAAACCAGAGAGGAGTTGGAAGATCTAAGAATTGAAGATAGAACAGAGACCATCCTTGAGGTCAAGAGAGTCCTGACCAAGAGAGGATTGATGCTACACCTAGAAGAAAAGGTTCAAGCTATAGACCTAGGGGTGCAAAGGTTTTTCAGCAAGATCGAGGCTCTACAGAAGAAGGGTCTTCCTGGTCTGAGGGTGATAAATGACAAATTGATGACGGTCCCCAATTACAAAAAGAGATTAGCCACTGTAGTTAAGGATAGTTTGAAATTTTCAGGAATACAAGGCAGTATCACTGGCAAGGCATTCCTATATGCTCTACAGTTGGACATCAGCATACAACATGAGATCCAGTACATCTTCATCATCAAACCAACTTTTTCTAAGTACACAGAGATGGATGAAGTTTACCGAAGGTTACTCAAAGTCGTCGTTCCCAGTGATCTTCAATGGGAAGAGCTTTGCAATCTGATCGAGTAGTCGATGAGCTGTCCAAGCCCAGTCAACTATCCAGTCAGACGAGGTCATGTAGAGGCCTCACCAACGGTTCACCCAAAAAACAGCATGAAACTTCGACACGTCATCAAACAGTTTCCTAGATTTTTGTAGTTTGTTAATTTAGTTAAGCTAAAAATAGATTTACCACGTCCTGATATTTAATGACAGGATCGTTTGTAATTTTGGTTATAAATACTTCACTTTTCGAAGTATTGAGGGTTGATCTTTACGCCCTGTGAGCTATCAGACTGTAATATTTTTCAAGAGATCTTCCATTAATACAAAGAGGCGTTTCCACATGATTCTTGCATGTACTCATTGGTGATGTTTTCCTTTCTAAGTTAAATGTTATTCTCGCTTAGTTATCGTATTATTTTCTAAATCTAATCTTTGAAAGTAACGAACGTTGTAGGATTTATCTTTGTATACCCTATTTCTGACTTTAAAATATTTTAGTGTTTCATCCTCTGATTTTACGATAAATAAATTCTTAACTGCTTGTTTGTGGTAATTGACATTCTCGCCTTTTCTGTTATTCCTCATTTTTTCTGCTAAAAGAATCCAACGATTGCATTATCTCTCCCTATGAAAAGTTTCTTCATTTTCTGGTTTAGATTTTATTTCATAATACAGACCCCATAGCCCAATGGATGTGTAAATCTCTCTCAGTCAACCCAACGAAAATGACAACAAACAAAACAAACATATTTTATTCACCTAGCCTAATATTTTAAATTTGAAACATATCTAAATCACACAGAGAGATCCCTCTCTGAAGCTGGTAGGGCTAGATCCCAGCTTCGAAGTGGTTGGATAAAGTTACCTCCCGTAGATTTATTCTTTTCTTACAACCTCTAGGAAATGTACAGAGCGTTAACAATATCCATCACAACTAGGAGAATATGCACTGTTGTGAATGAGACTTTAGCAAAGAATCCATCAAAATGGGCCCAAAATTCCATAGATCTACTCAACTCCATTCCTACTACAGAAATTCAGACTATTGGAGTTAAATATAGAACTACATTGATCATATGGGCCAGGAGGCTTATTGCTAAACATAACCTATTGAAATCAGTCCAAACCAAGGAAACATAGATGGATCAAAGTCTGCAAGAGTTCAAGGATCTGTTTGAAGAATTGTTTATTAAAGGCCTCCCACCATTTTGGGATGGAAAAGGAAAATTATATGATCATGAAGAATACAACACTTGCCTCACTCAGTGCAAAATGGATCACTCCAAGTTTGAAATCTTGGAGGAAAATCTGAAATGAGAAACCCTGGTTGAACATATGATTACAAACTTTGAGATTCTGAATCAGTTCAAATCAGTGAAAATTGGACTACCAATCATGACATACGCCTCATACATTGACTTGGAGATCCTGATCAAAGAAATGATGGATTATGATATCTCTTCTGACTTGCAATGGAAGGAGATAGTACGGTTGGGTAAGACAAAGTGAAATTTTCTAGTGTCCAGTAAATGATGTCCAAGTGTCACTGAATATGACAGACCACATAGAAGACCAGAGCAGAACAAGTGGCAAAGAAAGAAATTGAAGCGTCAGAGGAGTCAAAATCCGAATCACCGAATGTTTTCTTGCTCATTATTCTAATCGGTTTCAAACCGAAATTGTCATTTTGTAATTATTGTAATCAGTTTAAAAAACTGAAACATTTCATTTGTATCATGGTAATCAGTTTCAAACCGAAGGAACTCAACTTGTATAAATATTAGGAGTTCCAAATGTATTAGTGTTGGAATAAGTGCAAGGGCACGATCTTAGCTATTTGGAACTTGAATGTAATTTTTTGACGCTTAATTGATACACATGCAGAAGTCTTGACGTTTCCATGAAAATATTCTAATGGTGGTGATCTGAGTTTTGTCTCCTCTCTTTGTATGTATTTCTTGTATTTATGATTTCACTTTCATTGTCTTCTGTTTAAATTGGATAGTCAAAGGCCTATAATTCATCTTGTGATGCTCTCGGCTGAAGCAATTTAAACTGTGTTAAGTTCTTTCTAACTAATTCAGAATTCATTTATTTAATTCTCTAATGTAGTTATATGTTTTCTTTTCTTCCTACACTATGCAAATTTACAAATTATAACTCATATTTATCGCCTCATTTAGCCTTTATCCTATGGATATTTCTACAGACCAGTAAATTTTTCCATTTATTTTAAGAAGTTTGACTCCATATCCCTAAGCGTCCCTCCCCTTCCTTGCCAACAAAATTATAAAACAACCCCCAAAACAACAAAACCTAGCCATTGATTGTTAAAGAAATACCAAGTGACATGAGAGAGCCCTATCTGAGATGAGCACGCTATTACCCAGCTCTAAATTTGGTTTGTAGGTTACCTCTGTCGTTTTTTTATCAGCCGAAATTTTTTATAGAGTGCTAATGTTCTGGTGTCGTTGTCGGGGATTGAAAGTGAAATATTCCCTGGGAAAAGAACGAATTAAGGCTTTAGATTTAATGCCTAAGGGTGATAGTGAATCAAACACCTTATTGGATGAGACTAAATCTCCCTGGTGACTCCATTATAAAGAGACCAGTAGCATAAAGTGTTTTGAGCTAGAAATCCTGGCTCCTAAGAGAATTCATACCAGGAGAAACCCAGACCTAGAAGTAGTAATCCCTGTGTCTGATCCTGAGAAGATTGTACACAAAAGAAAAGAAAATCCAATAAGACCAATTTTGTGTCTAGATAGATATCTATCCTTACCCAAAGATGGAGTGACAAGAATTGAAGATCTTGATTTTGATTTGAAATTTGAGCAAACTCTGTTCAGAACTAAATCTGAGTCTTGTTTGAATGAGATCATCTTTGATGAGAAGAGGTTCAAAGATTTAATTTTAGATGTCTCTACTAAACCTCCTGTGATTCCTACTCAGAACCAACAACCACTTCAAGTTCTTACTGCAGCCATGACATCTAGGTTTATCCCTCTTGTTGGCACAGGGGCAGACCCAGGGTTCAACACTTCAACAATGCACCAACAAAACCCTAACTACGACCCTTTCAGAAACACCTGCGAAGCAGATGAAGTCTCACCCGAGGTAGAGGCAGGGGTGGTTGTAGGACTCAATTGTCTACAACCTAGCTGGGACAGAGATCTGTGATTACAACACTTAACAGAGCACTTAGCAGTTAAAATTCATCAGGATTTAACCCTTAGTCACATCGCAAGAGAAAACCCTAATTACAACACATAGCAGTATTCAACGAGATCTAATACATCCAATCACTTAGAATATAGAAATAGATCAGATCTAGAACTCATTCACATTACTAAGAACCAAGCTACTATATCAGATGCATCTAACATATATCACTGCACTAAGCATAAATCACATCAATAACATAACAACTATAATGCGCAAAGCAACCACAACACATGATATACATGGTTCACCCTAGTGTGGGGCTACGCCCACCAACTCCTCTCTTTCTTTATTTTCTTCTTTCAATCTTCTACAAGCACCTTGTCAAACCCTCCTTCCCTGAGCTAGGTTACAACAAAAATCCTTCTTAAAATATGCACACAAGCTTCTTACAATCACTTGCTCTTAGCTCTGCAAGTTATTAACACACAGTATGCACGAAGCATCCACAATTGTTCACACTTAACTCACCGGCCACATTACACATATAGGTCTCTCCTACTTACATCGCCTATCTTTTTATTTATACATTACAAAAGGGCCTAAACATGGGTAAACCCATGGGCCGACATCCCATACCTGTTACATAAACCCTAAACCCAAAAATTCCCTAAGAAGGGGCCAATATCCCGCAATCTCCGCTTCGTCTTGCGCTCCGCCTTCGACCAGCCTGTCGAAGTCCCAAACTGGTCATCGTAACCAAGGTTCTCCAAAACTTGGTCAAGGGCCAACAGGCCCCCAACACTCACCCGTGACTCATCCCAAGTCACTCTGATATGGGTAACTCTGCCTCAAATGCCTCGAGTTTGGCTCGAGCTTATTTGACATGTTGCTTCGCCAAAGCCTCCTACTCGACGAACTCTTGAATAACCTTCTCCATCACAGGTTCTTCCAAGCGTTGTTCCACTATGGTGACCACTTGTTCCAGTTTTGCACCTCGTCCTTCAATTTGCTCAAAAAGTATGCAATCTACGTCCTGCACTCATTGGAGTCGCTGAGTCACTTACATGACCTTACTCTGTATGGCATGGACTTGTTGTTGAACCATGCTTGTTCCTAGGATCATTTCATCCTCTCGACCGATGATAATGGCTTCAAATGAACTTGCACCATTGTTGCTTGTTGCTTGGCCTCCTGAAGCTGTGACTCCAGTGTCCTTAGTTTAGGGTCCTCTGCAAGGCACTCGTAAGTCTGCGCACTTCGACTGCTGAGCAGTTTACATTCTAAGGGAAATGCCTTGATTCTCTATACTTCACTTTAGACATTTTCTTCTCTCTGGTCTTGCACTTCCTGTGGAGTGCTTGGAACTGCTTGTAAATCTAGTTATGCTATCCTCTGTTGGAGTTGTTGAATGGATTCAACAATATTCCCTACTTGGCTTTCCACTGGGTCTTCTTCCATCTGTTCTAAGCTCGTCACAGAGTGAAGAGCTCTAGTGACTGCTTCTTTAAATCCAATCTACTTTGCAAGCATTTGTTCCTTCTCCTTCTGGATCTGCGCTCTATCCTCTACAAACTTGGCTTGGATGTCATCTTTTTCCGATTGCACAACCCGACGTTGTTCTATGGATTCCTCTTTTCCTTGCTTTAAGGCCTCTGTGGTCTTCTCTTTTTCTTCCTGAACACGACGAAGGTGAGCTTCTTTCACATCTTCTATTCAGTGTAGCTGGGTAGGCTCATCTCCCAACTCTGTTCCTTTTGATGACGGGGGCACCGTAGATACTGTGCGGATGAAGTAGAGGGCTTGTTGTACCCCTTTCATCTTTGCTTCAATTCTTTCATACATGGTCTCTTGTTTGGATTCATTGCACTATAAGATGTCTTCTGAGGTATCTGAGACAACAACGATGATGAAATCTATGTCATCCATCGTTAGCATAGTCTGCATCTATGGTTTAGTAGCTTTGGACTTCTTCCGCGATGTAGGTTTCATGGGGGGAACATTTCTTTTCTTGGAGGTCTAAGCTTCATCAATAGGATCCCTAGGCGGTGTTACTTCTCCTTGTTTTTGCTTGTCTTCTTCTCCTATGTCCTCTTCTTTGTCTACTTCGTCATCACCTCCCCCTACAGGTGAGTCTGAAGAAGTCTCGTCTAATGTGTTGTTCAGTCCTGTAACTCTTCCTTTTTCTTCCTTCTGCTACTGTTGGGTGCATCATACTCTTCGCGAGTAACCACAGGACTTCCGATGAGGTCGGGGTCGGATAGTTCTTCCTGGTCGACTGGTATAAGGAACTCTGTAGGCCATTCCTTAGTGATTTCTTCCTTTTCCTCCTCTGTGAGATTATAGTAACTCTGGAGATCTTCTTTTTGTTCGTCTCTGTGCGCAGTGATATCAATAAAATGTTTATCTGTGCGGAACTTCACAAATGGTCTGAACTGCTGTAGGGTGTTCGATGTCATCCGAGAGAAATACTCAATATCCCTCTTCAACTACAAGTAGTAGGTGTGGAACACCGTGTTTGACTGCCATTGTTTCGCCATGTCGCTTGAATACCATAGCATGGTGAACTTCGCAGCTAAGGGTTATGATGGCTCAATCTCAAGGAAGGTCGCACCTTCCAGCATTTCCCAAGCAATGAAAGTGATGAGTATCAACAACCAACTGAAGTGGAACTCGTAGCCCTGATCCTGTGCTTCATGGAATTATTTCTCTAATTGTTTGATGAGGTAGCTCGCCTAGTTCATTTGTAGCCCTTCAACGCAAAAGGAAAGGATTTGAGGAGATGTTTCCAAGTCAGAGAGTCCCAAACTCAAGAGTCACAGACTATTCTGAACCATCTCTCAATAGTTAAAGAAGGAAGATACTTGGATTTAATAACTCGATGCCAAAGACCTTCCACCTTCAATGCCCGCCAGAGTGTGTTCGCTGCCATGGCGCGACTGAAACTAAAGACATTCCTCAGCCCCCATCCCCCGAATCTCTTTGGTCTTGCTATAAGTTGCCAGCTGCACAAATGGAATGCTTTTTCTTTTTTTCCCGTTCCACGGGAAGTTAAAAACAATATAATGAATCTGGTGGAGGATCGAAGCTGGGATGTTAGCCAAGGCCAACGAATAGACCGGCTGGATTTCTAAGACCACCTTGGCTAATACAAGTCTACCACCCATAGTCAGCCAATTATTGCACCAACGGTTAATTTTGTTCTCATATTTCATCAACAACCAATTCCAGTCCTCTGCTCTATACCTGTTAGCTTTCAAAATATAGCCAAGATACTTAAAGCCATTAGTAAGATTATTAATAGTAAAATTGAAGGCATTTTTTATAGAATCTAGAAAAGTTTGTTGAACTCCATACTGATAGAAGGAAGATTTTTTATTATTAATCAGTAATCCAGTAGCGCTTCAGAAACCTACCATTGAACACTTTACTTATTTACATTGTTTGCAACATATGTGAACCTCCCCATTGAACACTTCACTTATTTACTAAGTTTTACACCACATTGAACACTTTACCTTTTTGCTTATTTTTTACAAAGTTTTATGCTAAATTTTTTTCTTTATTATATAAATTATTTTTTGACAAAGACTATTCATTATCTATGCGTTTAGTTATAATAAATCTCATTGTTTAACATATATTCCTAATTCACAATGTATATTTCCCACTATATATACATGCAACCCTTGTTTAATATATATCTATGTGAAATTTATGTTTTTCAATATTTATTAAAAAGTAGGTAACCTATTTAAAACATATTTAGTAAAACTATTTGAAATTTATGTGGTGGGAGTACTTATTAAATAATCTACAATATTCATTAAACGCTATTGGAATCTTGGTGTGATAAGCTGATTTAACAGCAAACTAAAGTTGACACTTAATGCTAATGGTGGCACCCTTGGCATTAGAATATTGTGTCAAGATTGTGCACGTATCAGTGAGGATCAAAGTCAAATTATAATTTAATCTCGTTAATTCTAGTATATGGATCTATATTTAACTAAAGTGGCTTGTCATACCAATGATTTACTATTTACAAAGGAAGATGACAAACATCCAATAAAGATGACAAACATCCAATAAACATCATGTTATGTATAAAGTCAAAGTTTGTACATGATTCTTTACAAAGAAAATTTATAACTTTATTGAGGTTGAATGATTAAAAATCTATAATTATTTATTAAAAATAAATTAATATAGAATTTATTTTGTAGACATATAGTTTTAAATTGTATTTAGTTACAATTTTATTTCACTAATTCAAATTTATTTGTGATAATGTAATCAATCAAAATTATATGGAACAATGTAGTCGATCAAAATTATCTATAAAAATGTAGTCAATCAAAATGATTTATTATAATGTATTCAATCAAAATTTGGAAGATTATTGATATTTGTATTGGTTAGTTTTTATTTTGGAAGAATATTGATATTTGTATTGGTTAGTTTATAAAGATTAAGTGTACTTGGTATTATTAGTAACTTACAAACAACATATCAAAAGTAATTAATTTCTCTTTATTAAAATTTGATGGAGAAATGTTGATGTCAATAGAGAAATCTTTTGTCATTCTCGATATCATCATCATATACTTGCATTAATTTAAATATATACAAACATTATTTGTGCTTGAATGTAGATGACTCTTGCTATCTCCTATAAATGAAATATGCATATTATTTATGCCCTCTCCATTTCTTCTTAGTTTTCTTTTCTTTCTATTATTTTGAACTAGTTTTAGTTTATATCTCCTAAAGGTAAAATACATATATAAATACATATATTATTTATAGCCTCTTCATTTTTGTTTTTCATTATTTAGAGTTATTGGAAGTCAACTGTATCTCCATTCTTGTTAAACAATTGTGCTCAAAGTTGGGTTGCTTACATAGTCAAGTGGGATGCTTGTGATTTTTTTATGACTATGATTTCTCCAATACCAAACACATATACACACAAATTTTGAATATCAATCTCTTCCTTAGTGGATTTTTCCATCTTGATCTTCGATGCGCATAGACCAACCTTTTCTTCTCATATTCATACACTCTTGCAATCATATGAGTGAGCTCATCCAATTTATTAGATTGAGCATAAATGAGAGTGACGGTGGAAGGGTTATAAGACAAGACAATGTCATATCTATCTCCATATAGTTTCATTCCTTCTACCATCGATTTCCAAAATATGCCTCCTCCACCTGCTCCTGCTCCTCCCCTACTAGTAGAATAATATATTTGTTTATAAATCATGCCAAATAAATTATCTCTCTCACCCATACTGAATCATGGGTATTTGGACAATTTCTAAAATTCTACAAATAAAATTGGTTTCATCAATGTTCTACTTCCATATTCTAGATGGCTCTCTATCCAACTCTACACATAGAAATTGCACCTCCTCATATTATCCAAGAAGACTTTAAAGTTCAAATCATAGTTTAATATATTAATGTAATTTGTCCCACATCAACAACTAGTGAACACCTATTACTATAAAAATGCACTGCATATTTGTAAAATTGCATGAATGAATGCAACACTAATTGTGACTCAATCAACAACTTCTTTTGGACCCAAAATCACAAATACATAAAAGTATAAAAAAAAATTAAGTTTGTAAAAATATATTAATCTATAATTTTTAATCACTCCAATATAGTGTAGATATGGGGAAAAAATATAGAGAATTGCCAAATGTTAGGATAGGAATGAACAATTGAAAAATCAAGTCATGGGATTTGGTTATTGGTGATGAAATTTGTCCCTACAAAAAATCTTGGACTAATCTATTTCTTTGACTCTCCTTAAAATACTTCTAAACTAACCTCCACAAGATGGTTTCTAGCATCAAAGCATCACCTAATGGTTCATGTGAGAGGAGCTCTGAGCCATTGATTTGATCTCTAGATCTTATGAGTCTCATCCATATGGAGTTTAGGGACTCTTGGTTTATATCATCAGAGCATCACCTAGTGGTGCACGTGAGAGGATCTCTGAGCCATTGATTTTCTCTCTAGATATGATGAGTCTCATCTCTATGGAGTTTGGGTACTCTTGGGTGACATCAACCCCTTATTCCTTCACAAATTTTCTAGACCATTGGATTACCTCCCCCATCTAATAGTTCACATGTTCCCTTGAACATTTTTCCATGCATTTAATTTTGTTGGGCCTCAAGGTTCTTCAAATGCATTCCTTTTCCAACATAATTATTTGGTGGTTGGCCCATCTCCCTTGTGTACTTCATTCATTAATTTCATCACATAACAGGGGCACCACTTGGCATATTTTTAAAGGGCCAATCTTTTTTTCATTAATGTTGGTCATTGAATATTAAATAACGAGAGTTTATTGAACCTTAATTAGGGGGATATAAGTTTTGTCGGAAAAAAAAAAAAAGAATTAATCTTTCTCACGGGGAAGGAAGAGGAGAAGAAGAGGAGGAATAGATATGAGAACATGGGAGGAATAGGAAATGGAAGTGGAGTAGGAGGAGAATCTGGTAGAAACATAAACACTAAAAGCTAGGTTAAATTAAATTGGTTTTTGGATTCCTCTCTAAAATTTGGTAACCCTAGATGAGACCTAGACCATTAGGCACTCACATTGAAATGTTTTAAGGAAGAAAAATTGGACATGTAGTTATATATGGGAGTATAATCCCATTAAGGAAAATGCATGTAAATTTATGAAATTTATATTTTAATATAGATGTTGGTTGTGTAAATTGGATTCCTCCTTTTGTATGCTTGTTTCTTTTAAAATTGTGATCTTCCATTCATGTGCATTGTTCTCTTAGTTTATTTTTGGTAGCCCTGGTGGTTGTTGTTTTCATGCCAACCTAGGCTATAACAACTTGGTATTAAAGTAGGTTCAATAGTTGTGTGTGAGATTGAAGCACAATTGTAGCCAAGGAGAGCTTGATGGGTACGATTGTTATGGGAAGAAATTTAGTTCCAACAAAGAGAATTTGTTGTGTATAAACGGGGATAATTACACAAGAAAACAATAGTGTGGCACACATAAGAGTAAAAGGGATACCAACATGGGGTAGAGGGTGGCATAGATGAACGAAAAATGAGATTACCCATATGTTGAGGGCCATGTCAACTAGAATGGATGCCATGGAGGTAGCTCAAAGAAGAGGGTTTGTGGCATATATTCATGATGTGAGTAATGAGGACTTATGAGTGAGCAAAGGCTCCACAAGAATAGGTTGAGAATGTTCAAGCCCCATAAGAGAGGCTTATTAGGGAATTAATAGATTGGAGAGGTAGGCCAAAGATTGAAAACCCTAATCCTAAGGGAGCTTAAACCCAAAATAACTAATTGATTGGATTGGGAACATGGATAAATCCTTAAAATTTGAGCAAATCAAAGACCCTAAGAGAGTGAAACATGCATCCACGAAGTTGAAGGGGCATGCACCCTTGTGATGGGGTAATTTGCAATTGGATAGGCATAGAAAAGGGAAAGAAAAAACTAAGACTTTATATAGGATGATTGCAAAGTTAAAGAGTAACTTAATGTTATTGGATTACTCTTTAAACATGTTCAGGAAATTGGAAAACCTAATATAATTTAAGGAGATGACAATGATAGAATACACCAAATAATTTTATAGCTTTTCCATTAGATATAAACAAAGTGATAAAGGAGATGAGACTATTGTTAGATACATTAACGACCTTCAATATGTTATTCAAGATGAGTTAAGTATGGTGTGAATTCATTATGTTGCAGAGGCATACCAACTTACCTTAAAAGATGAGCATAAGCCATATCAAAAAAACAACAAAGCTATTGTAGTAAAGGAACACGAAGTAGAGGCAAGAACATGTTTGAAAGAGGAAAAAGAAGTAGAAGCAATGGAGAAAAAGACAACAATGCAAGTAATTCAAACCAAGGATCTACAAGAAATTATGAAGCTATAGAGGTAGAGGAAGAATATTTGGAAGAACATGCTTAAAATGTGGAGCACAAGGGCATAGAGTTTACGAGTGTCCAAAGAATTTAAATGCGAGTAGAATGCAAGAAGAAAAAATCATAATGCTTAAGGAGTTAAGAGCACAAATAGATCAATTAGTGGGGATAACAATGATGAAATGTAGAAAGAGCATGGGGAAAGTCTTATATTCCAGAAAGTGTTGTTGAAGTTAGAGCACTATCTTGAAGAGAAAGTGTTGGAGTAGCAGAAGGAAATTTCAAAACCGAATTATATATTGGAGTAAAGTTTTGTTCACTTGTTGTAGATGGTGGTAATAACGAGAAACAGCTGGTGTCTAAGGAAGTTATTAAGAAGTTGAAGTTGAAATGCACCCCACATCTAAATGTCTATCAAGTCTCTTGATTCCCAAAGGGACACCATGTCACTATTTCAAAGTAATTTTGGTAAATTTCCATCTTGGAAATTACCATGACCAAGTCTTATGTGATTTATTCCCAATGGGAACCTTCCACTTTGTTAGGACCACATATTGTACCCTTTTTACCCATACTTTTTGCCATTATTATACCCTTCATCACCTGTATTTTAACTTATACTATCATTTCACCTGATCATCCCAAGGTACACAACGTCCTTTCTCATTATTATATGCTTAATCTGTTTTGCATAA
>SNQJ01S0114031.1:14713-28293 GCA_010110895.2 Picea sitchensis | reverse complement strand
CCCAATTTCCATGCCAAAATATCCTCACTATTCTAACTGTATCAGTCCCAAAACTACTGACTACAACAACCTCATAAAACTGCTTGTAATAGTCCTTAAAACTACCCAAAGGATACTACACGAACTTCCCCAAACTTTGCTTCAAAACTGTTGTTACATTGGCTGTAACAACCCTTCACAAACTCCACAAGACTATCCTATTCCCTGTGGCTGGGTTGGCTATAACAACCATCAACATCAGCCCAAAAAATTTGGATTCCCTTCTCTTGCAGGGTGAGCCCTTAATTTTCCTGTGACTACCCTCTTCCCTGATGTCAAGCCTCCAAAGACCTATTGTACCAGCACCTTGGACCTACAATTAGGCTTCCTTTTTTGGCTAAGCCTCCCAAATACATGTGGTTTCCTTTTCATGGTAGTTCGAGCCTCCTATCCTCCATGGCTAGGCTTCTCTAGTAGGTTGAGACACTAAAACCAACGGATGCTCCTTCTCCTTGCCTTAGTCTAGGGCCTAGGCCCTACTCGACCCTCCTCTCCAAGTCACATACCCAAGATTTCCCTGCTTCCCTAGATGTAGGTATTCACAGAAAAACTCTCCATGCCTCAACCCTCACAGCGTTAGCTCCACTCACAACTTCAAAGTAAAATGCCACTTTCACTTGTTGTATGTTGTTCTCTCAAAAAAATCTCCTTTTATACAATTCTAAGGTTGGGTTAGAAGCCCCTAGATCAACTTAGGTGCCCACACTCAAACTCAACATCATATTAGACTTGTTTATTCACACATGTGGGTATGAAGCCCCAACATAATCCCACAAAACCCATCAACAAGCCCACAAAACCCAACGCTTCATACAAAGGATTTTCTCAAGGAAAATTCACAACGTGAGTGTCAAGAATGGCTCCCACATTCCCGACACCTAGGCTCATGTGGGAATACTTCCTGATGCTACAAAAAATCAACATTGAAGGCATCTAGAAAGAGAGAAACCATTTCCAGTGATTGAAGATGTTGCATAGTCTCCCATCTCCACTTGTATGCCAACATCTTGTTCTTGAAATTCTCAAACGATCTTGTTGAAATCATATGTTTTGACTCTCCATTGTCCACATAGAAATCAACAATAGAAGTGGTCTTGGTGGAAAGGTATGATACTATTGTGAAAACGATTTCAAGCTTGGATGTTAACTCACCTACTCCAGTGGAATATTTTGTAGTCCTTGCACAATGCTTTTGTTGTTGCTTTCTCTTACCTTTCTTCTTCATAGAACACTAACTTGCATTGTTACGGGTAACTAGAGGATATTTTTCTCATATGATCCATATCACAGATAACAATTTTGGATATGATATGCATGGTTCTCCATAGACACTTTACCAAATATTCTACCCACATTATGCTCAACTCACTCACATTTGATGATTATGGTGCCTGACATACATGAGGTACAATTTTTCAGTGCTTCATATTAAGTGTTAATGACTTATGTATTTGACATGAAAGTAGTGATAGTTGGTTGTGTCAGATAATGGATCATGGTGCTCTAAATTTGTACCTTTTTCCTTGTTTCACCTTGGTGGTCATCATCATCTCCTATATAAGTGTTGTCACTCTTGGGTAGAGTTGTACTAATGAGGGCTTTGAGAAGGGTAGCATGTCCATATCCCAATCCATACATAACATTCTCCATCCTTCTCAATTTTTATTGTACTGCCCTTGGGTTGGTTGTCATATGTCACACATATAGGTTCATGCTTCATAATCCCATGAGAAATAGCTTGAAAGCTCGAGGTTGATGCAATTTAATAACAAAGGAAAAAAAAAAAAAGCAAGATGCAAAGCAAAATGAAAATAAAAGAAGTGTCAAAGAACAAAGGAAATAAAGCATGAGCAATGCCCCCTTTCTATAGGGAATCACCCCAAGTCATATGCAATGAATGCATATATGAAAAGGACTAAGTAAAAAAAAAATCCAAAAGCCAAAAGAGGTTGAATGAACAAAGAAAAAGGAAAATAAGGGGTGGAAAGACATAGTGCCAAGGAAACAGCAACTCAATGAATGATGTAATCAATAAGTCCCCTACAAATACAATCAGTACACCTTCCAAGTGTCCACTAGTTGTAGAATCATGCCAAGTAAATCATATTTAATACAAGAGCCACCCAAACAAGTAACATTAGATCCCCCCTTTCATATTTCAGAAATGCTCAAAGACTTTATACAATTTGTCAAACTTAGATATGGGAGGTTATCAAGGTAAGCTATTGGGTGTGTCAGGACCCAAGTGGAGAAATTTTTCCTAGGTGGACCCTATCTAAGTCATGTAGTGAATGTGTGGTGGTTTGTAGGAAAAACTTTTGGGCATGGGTTCATTGACATGCAAGGTCTTGTATGGTCTCGTTTCCATGGGCGCCTTTGTAGAAGGTGTGTGACATCTTGAGTTACCCTTTACCCGATGATTCCTTTTTCCAAGCCCCCTTTTATGACTTTTTCCTTATTATGATTTGTGAATCCCCTTAAAAAGGTTTCAAGCATATCATTCCTTTCTTTTAATTTGTGGTGGGGTATTTTAAAGTCCTTATTTATAGGTGAGGCGTATATTCACACTCAAGACTTAGGGGTGACGTCAAATGGGGGGGTAGACCTCAAGTATGGATTGGCTTTTTATTTACCCTTTACCTCGCCATTGCATTTTGGTCACGACTAATCTTAACTTCCTTTCTTTATTTAATGCCATCAACAATCCCTCTGGTCCTTTTACTCCTTCTTCCCATAAGATAATGAGGTACAAGCCTTTTTAGGTACATGTAACCCGAAGACCCAAAATATGAGGGAATGGAAGGGAAATATGATGGAAAGTGGTAAGTATGGTTGGGAATGGTACAATGGATCTTCAAGAACCCCCCCTAGTAGCACCTATTTTCCCAAGGAGTGACGACACTTACTAGGATACCAAGATAACCACCAAGGTGAAATGAGGAAAAAAGTATAACTTCCAAGCAAACATTAGATAATCAGAAAGAATCCTTTGAAACTAATTCAAATGCCTCAAATATTAAAATGACACTTACCATGAAAATTTACTAGTTACCTCATGAAGAAAGACTCTCCACCATCGCATGGACCATACTGATGTGGTGGATTTTGCTTTGTTGAGGAAAATGATGGTGAAATGTGGTGAAGAGGAGGGGTTGTATGGGTTATTTTGGTCATCCAAATCTTGGTACTCCATGACTGCTACCTGTGGGCCTCGATACTCGATCTCCTTAGTTACCCCTAGATATGGGGGGGCTAACATAGCCAATTGTTGGGGATTGTAGGAATTGTAACCTTCCTTTCAACTATGCTCTAGAGATCCACCTCATCCATTAGCCTCTGCAACCTACATTTCCATGGGGTGAATTTGGAAGCTTCCTCTAGTAGGTCACATTATTTGAGACCCGACGTCAAGTTAGCCATTCTTGCAGTTCCCTTGAACACAACTTTAATCAAAACAAATCAATGATCATAGCTACTCATCATAGGTTCATGGACATTGCACCCACTAACCTCTCATAGATCTTGGTGCCTCTCATAGGGATGGATATTTGGATCTTTTTGGACATCACCCACTGAACTCTTATGTTCTTATCTTCCTCTGAGAGGGTGTTGAATTCTCAATGCACTTGGATGAAATGTTCCAATAGCACAACATTGATACCATGCTAAAATTTCACCTCAAGACTGTTGAATTTTCATCTCAAGCAGTTAACTAGATTAGTGTTCTTACAATTTTAAACAATTAATACAACAACTGCATATAAAGGATCATTGAAAAAGAGACATCCATAACATACACAAGATTTACCCTGGGAAAACCCTATAGGGGAAAAACCCAGAAAAACTTCCTCATTATAGATTCAACAACCAATAACAATGCCTCTCTCCAAGAGAGAACTGGCGAAGTAGAAGATCCTTATCCAACCTTTGACTAGGGAGGAGTAGTGCACCACATAACCAAGATAAAATCAAGAGATATACCAAGATCCTCCATGAAATCACCTCCCAGTTGTAGTAGCATCTCCCTCTAAGACTTGTGCACTTCTCTTATGGACTAGAGAGATTGTGTTGTGTATTATATCAAATGAGGCACTAGCCTCTCTTATAATTACAATTTTGGCCAGCCTAAAATTAGGTCTGGGATGACCTCATAGTTTGTTAGGGCACAATAAGGTCGACCTTACAAAATACACTTTATAAAATATATTTGACCTTTTTAATTTGGCGCAATAGGGCCGACTTGACAAATGACACTTTATAAAATACATTTGACACTTTACAAAGACGCAATAGGGTCGACATAAATAATTACAATACAATAAGAATATCTTCCACTGCTACCCAAAAATTTAACAGTCCCTCTTAGCGAGGAAGGTATTCTTCTCAGCACGATCAACATCATTGCTTTTGCACTTCTGTGCACCTGGTCATTGTCTTGTTGTCTTTTCACGAATCTATATGGCATAGGAAGTTTTCCAACTATACAACATGCATCAAGTACATTACCAGCATCTCATCAGTGGGCTCAGCAGTCATGGCAGGGATTTCTTCTAGCTCACACAATGTTGGGCATCTAGCTTTCACTAGGAACTATCCAGCACAAATTCTGGCCACTAGACCTAGGATAGTCCCCTGGTTGTCACACAAATCCTCTGGCCCCACATGGACCATGCATCTAACCACGAGGGTTAGGCGATGTAGTGTGCACACACTACCCATCTAGCCCCAGGCTAGGAATCATCCGGCCCAGATTCTAGTCACTGGCCCTAGGCTAGTCATCCTCCAACCACACATGTTGGCCCTCCAACTATCAAGGAAATACACCCTCCCTGAAGGATCTGTGATTTACACTTCCTGAAGCTGGGAACACACACCCTCCCCAAAGGATCCATGTCTACTGACCTTGTGTGAGGTCAGGATGACCGGTGCCACAGTCAGTTCTCGAACATGAACCTGTTGTTATTGCACCACACTATGTTGCACCTAGAGTCACATCTATAAAACATCACTCCCTCTCACGAGGGGAAATCCTTCTGGACCACACCAAGCTTGTCTCTGAAGTACTCAAACTTCACTCTAAATAGAGGCTTAGTCAACACGTCTGCTACCTGCTCATCGGTAGGAACATACTGGAGTTTTCACTGCTCCCTTATGTACCATCTCTCAGATATAATGGTACTTGATATCAATATGCTTGAACCTGTCATGGCATATTGGGTTCTCTGACAACTTTATGCAACTCTGGTTGCCACAAAGGATACAGGTTGCCTCCAAATCGAGATCAAACAATCATGTAATCATCTTATGAAGCCACACTGCTTCATGTTGAGGATACATGCTACTACATACTCCGCCTCTCCAGAACTGAGCACCACACAAGTCTGCTTCCTACTGAGCCAAGAGATCATAGTTGATCCCAAATTGAAGCAACATCTGGATGTACTCTTCCAGTCTGTGACATTGCCTGCCCAATCTAAATCGGTGTAGCCCTGCATTCTTATCTCACGATCTGAGATATATATGAGTCCATAATCAATTATACCCTTCAAGTACCTCATCACATGTTTTGCTGCAATCAGGTGAACATGTATAGGCTCAACCATGTACTGACTCAACGTGTTCACTGGAAAACATATATTTGGCCTCGTGTTCATCAAGTACATCGATGAAATAATCATTTCCCTGTATATGGTGGCATCCACTGTCTCTGAAGTTGTATCACACAACAAATTCAAGTTCTCCACCATCGATGTAGATATGGCTTTACAGTCCAACATCTCGAACCTCTTCAGGATCTCCACTACATATTTTCCTTGGTTAAGGAAAATCCCATCCGATCTCTGTCATACCTCCATACCTAAGAAGTAATGCATCATGCCTAGGTCCTATATCTCAAATTCTGCAGCAAGTTTCCTCTTATTCTCAGCGATGAGCTTCTCGTTTCCGGTTAGAAATAGATCATCCATGTACAGTAGAAATATCACAGGTTCACCATCCACAACCTTGAAGTAAATGTTGGAATCTATATTACTCTTGGTGAAACCCAAGCTCATCAGGAAACTGTCTATCCTACCATACCAAGCTCTGGGTGCATGATTAGGCCCATACAAATCCTTCTTCAATCTACATACATGATACTCCTTCTCATGTATCTTGTGGTTTCTCTATGTACACTTCTTATGATTACTGGAGTAAGTATCTCGTCATAATATTCTCCCTCTTGTTGGGAGAATCTTCTGGCCACAAGTAAAGCTTTGTACATATTTATATTCATATCTGCAACATGCTTGATTTAGGAGATCAATCTTGGAAGTCACCATTGACTTCCCTTCTAGTCTGAAATAAAAATACATATCCCAATCCTTCTCACTGACTTCCTCCTCTGTTACTGAAACAAGGTAATCTTCCTAGGAGATCTCAAATCTCCTAGAAGTCTCTGAAGCTACGATCTAGTATTCTCAACTCATGGCATCTGTCTTTCAGTCCTGGAAGACGTCTCTTTCTCCCATCTGAATCTCTCTAATATATGTCTCACTCTGAGTCTCCATGATCTCTCTGAAGATTGATACTTGGTGGGGTCGCCTGCCTCACCACTGGTGGAGCCATCTTCTCCTCATGATATGGCTCATCAATGCTATATGCCTTTGCATCATGCAAAGTGTCACGGGACCATGCTGGTCTCTTCCCGGTGATCTGAAAAGTGATCAATTGCACTAGAGGGATTTGTTCAGTCATCTTTGGAGCCTTCTGCTCCTTACAATCAATCTCCATATTAGATACTCTGTATCTCGCAAAAAGTACCCTTCTTCGTCTTCTTCTTCTTCTTCGGTACATGGATGCATATGGTCGTGTATACAACTTCTTTTCTAGATAGTCTACTCCATGTCTCAAAATAGATACCATCTACTATGTTGCCTCCTGCAACCATCACTATATCTTTCCTTAGAGTTATCACTTGTGACCTTCCCGGAACAAGAACAAGAAGGAAAAAAAAAGTAGACAAGAATAATACTCTTAATAATAATAATAAAAAGTGCGGGAACAATCGTCACAATAGCCCCTTCAGAGCTATCACTTGTGACATGCCTGGAAAAAGAGCCAAAATAAGAAATATGATAATAGGAAATGAGAACAACACTCTTCTAGTGTTGTGATAAATCATTCCTCCATGGTAACCTGGAAGCAAAACAAGAAGTATCTTCTAGAGGATATGTTAGTTCATCTTGCAAACAAATACAGTAAGCATTTATATCAATAGTACTCACATGCTACCAAGTATTCATTTTATCTAGCAGTAATAGAACCTTTCAAGGATTGTTGTCACAACTATAGTGTTTTACTTGTAATTTAGCAATTATCAAACTCGATGTGTGCAAATTGGAAACTTATCAATTTAATCAATCAAACTTGGAACCTGGAGTTTTATCTTCAAGAATGAGTGTTGTTTCTTTTCTTCCGAGTCTCCTTCACTCAAGATGACAAGTACTCTCTTCAACATGTCCCATGTACTAAGACAATATGCTTTCTTGACAGAAATCTGAGTTAGGGAATATAATGCAAGTAAACTCGAAAATCTCAATCTTAATCGACCTAATACTTTGACTAGAGCCAGCTTATAACTTTAACTTTGACCAAAGGTTAGTATGATAGTCAATAGATCAAAATATAACTAGATGTTACAATACATATTCTTCACTTGAGTATTCTCCTTTGGTTTCTCATGATCATGTTCATAATCTTCTGCGGCATGAGCATGATGTTTCTTATACTTTCCTTTTCTTTCCTGACCTTTGGAGTTGGGACAGTTTATGGAAATGTGTCCCATCTTCTGACAAATGAAGCATCTGTAACTTGAGAAATCTTTCTTGAACTTGTGAGTCTTTTGTAATCCATGAGGTTTCTTATGTGAGTGAACTTCCTTCTTGCTCTTTCCTTTTCTAGTATGTGCTACTAGGGCTTGATTTTCTTCATTACCTAGCTTCTCTTCTCTTACTGCCAATCTTGCTTCTTCCTGAGCATAATCCTCCCATAGTCTGCTAAACCTTGTTAGCCTTCTTATTGAGCATATACCTTGAATGAATGATTCCCATGATCTGGGGAGACCATTCAATGCAATCATAACCAACTCTGCTTCTTTGATTGTGTCTCCAATGGCTTCTAGTTGTTCTTTGATCTGAGACACTCTTGTGAAGTATGATTGAATAGTTTATGAACTTTGCAACTTCATATTTTTGAGTTGCGTTCTCAAGGTCATATTCTGGTTGATATTCTTGCCTTCATACAGTCTGGATAAGGCATCAAATATTTTCTTGGGAGTTGTCAACGATGAGACATGGGGGATCAAGTGATATTTTATAGAATCAGCAATGATTTTCTTCGCCTTCACTAGGTTCTTCTTGTACTTTGCTTGGGCCTCATCTTCATCGGGTTTTGAAAATTCTTTTACAAAATATTCTAGATCATTCTCTTCTATAATGAGCATCACTTTGTACTTCCATGCTCAGAAGTTATCAACACCTTCAAGCTTCTCATCTAGCTTGGTATTGGGTGACATATGTGCTTGAAAAAGACAATAATAGATAAAAGTTTTCAAAGAAAGGTTTTTTACTTACCAGAAGGTGTTATGTCAATTTGACCAGTTCTAGCTTGAATTCTACAGCTACCAAGACTAGGGTTTATGAGGAAACCCTAATTTTTCAAAATTTGAATTTTGAAATTCTGCTCTGAGGGATAGGTGCACCCTCCTAAGGTGAGTTCCCTATTGGTCTCACTTTTACCAGTGTCCTTAAAAAAGTGGGTGAAGACCCCTCCTAAGGTTTGTGCAGTTGCAGAAGTTGCAACACCAGTTGTGGTTTACAAAACTTCGTTAAACTGAGAGTTCAATCCCAAGGAAAGATGTGCTAGGGTTAGGGGAGTATCCCTATGGTCTTAGTTTTCCCAACGAGTTCTTCTATACTATTCAAATGGCTTCTTTCAGGCCCGCTCTGATACCATGTTGAATTTTTGTTTCAAACAGTTAACTAGATTAGTGTTCTTAAACTTTTAAACAATTAGTACAATAGTTTCATATAAAGGATCATTGAAAGAGAGACATACATAGCATACACAAGATTTACCCTGGGAAAAATTTCTAGAGGAAAAACCCAACAAAACTTCCTTAATATAGATTCAACAACCAAGAGCAATGCCTCTCTCCAAGAGAGAACTGACGAAGCAGAAGATCCTTATCCAACCTTTGACTAGGGAAGAGTAGCGCACCACATAACCAAGATAAACTCAAGAGATATACCAAGATCCTCCATGAAATCACCTCCCAACTGCAGTAGCGTCTCCCTCTAAGACTTGCTCACTTCTCTTCTTGACTAGAGAGCTTGTGTTGTGTATTATAGCAAATGAGGTGCTAGCCTCTCTTATAAATACTAGTTTAGTCAGCCTGAAATTAGGTCTGGGCCGACCTGACAGTTTGTTAGGGCACAATAGGATCGACCTTAAAAAATAAACTTTATAAAATATATTTGACCTTTTTACTTTGGCGCAATAGGGCCGACTTGACAAATGACACTTTATAAAATACATTTGACACTTTATAAAGGCGCAATAGTGCTGACATAAATAATTACAATACAAAAAGAATATCTTCCACTGCTACCCAAAAATTTAACAAAGACAACAGATTTTCACTCGTAGAAATTACACCCTATAATTCAATATGAAAACCTTTGAAACACCTAAAAACTTCAAATTTTCATAAATCAAAATGTTGTACAAAATATCCAAGAGTGTAAACATCACATATCAAGAGGTTTGATAATTCCAACAAAAAACAATGAAACGATCTAAGAATATATATATTGGAAAATCAAATCAGTGTGCTTTGTCTGCAATCAAGTCAATAGAAAATAGATCTAAGAAGAAATTATATTAGCACATTACCATCCCAATAGTGAATAGAAGATAAATCAGGCCTGGAAAAAATCAAATCAACTCATTAACTTTGTACCAACAATCTTGTATCTTTATATTTCCACGGAAAATAAGATTACATAAGCGAAAATCAATGTCTCCCAAGCTTACAATTGAAAACCAAGATTACAATTCAAAACCAACCATCTCACAAGCTCATAAAGAAAGACAATAGACAATATCACTAGCAATCCCATATCTCACATAGTAATGATTATTATATGGAGTAATGTGCCCCTCCCCTTTTTTAGAAAAAGAGAAAAGGGAGGTTGCAAAGGAAGCCTCTAGAATGGAGTGCTCCACATGACAAGGCCACACTCCAACCTAAGAGAGTGCTCTCTCCAAGAGACTCTTCCCCAACTAGATCATCTCAACTCTGAAAAGAGTAGCTAATTACATGACAAATTGTGCCAATCATGCTTCTCCAAATAACTAACTCAAGTAGTGCACACCACATGTACCAAGCTCAATTAAGCACATACCCACATGTGCCAACTCACCCACTCCACATATTTTTATGCAACAAATTTAAGTAGTGCACCCTTTGTGTCAAAAGAAACTCCAAGTGCTAAAAATGGATGAAAAGGGGCTATGAGACAACTCACCTCATGAGACTCTCTCCCATTGATGTGTCCCTTTAACAACAAGAGCCAAATACTTGAGCAACATGGAGACTAACAATGCATAATTACTTAGTTTGACATAAACTTTTCTTAATTAGTATAGTAAGAATGGTCCATTAAATATCAATCATATTTCATCCCCTTATTACTCCATGCATTCTAAGTAATGACAAAGTAAGTCCATTTCTTTATTTTGTGCATTGTCTCAAAGATGATATCATTGACAATCATTTAAGAGGAGATACTTTGGCACAATATCACATTAAATAAAAGCAATTTCTATAACATAATTTCTCAAATCTATTAGAAATGCTTCTGATACATTTCCTATGTATTTTGATCTTCTTTTGTTGTCAAAAACTTTCTTGTGGAAAATAAACTTCAAGTTAGAAGTTTCCACTATATAGTTCTAAGTATGATAATATTATGTTTTATTTATTTATTTTTGCAATGGATTTGAGCACAAGATATATGTAACAATTATGTCATTTAAGTGGGTGGAATAGATATCTTCCAAACCTTGGCATCTAAGCCAAAAGATGCCGAACTTTTAGTAAGGAAGTTTATGTTATATGGCAAACTTTTAGATTAAGCTATTTCACAAGCAAAATTGTTATTGGAAAGACTTGAACTCTGGTAGGCATGATCAAGATAAACTGCTTTCACCAACTTAGAAAGTCATCATTGACTTTATCCCCATAATTAAAAATTGTTTATTTTTTAATCAATTTATTTTTATTTTAATATTAATATTAAAGATTATTGGTGATCACAAATGACCAATAAAACTATAACATGTAGAGGTAATACTAAAATATTTAGCAAAAAAATACATGAAGACTGTCAAAACATATACCAACAAACCATATAGAACCTCAAAGAATAAAATGGACAAAAGTTCGAAGAATTACAAAAAGACGCTCAAAACCAACAATGTTATCATTAATAAACTTTTTTAACATCTAAACCAAAAAGAAGTGTACAATAGATTCATGTTATCCATTGGTTATGATCTGAATCATAGTGTTCTACAAACTATGCAATTTTTGGGTTGAAACTATGTAAAAACTAAAAAAAATGAGAAGATTTAAGTTAACAATGCAGAGAGATCCATCTTTTAGAGATTTATAGAGTTGAAGCATCTCACAAAATAAGGTGAAACAGGTTCTCAGAGTAGTGATCTAATAAATTACTAAGGAAATATATGTCAATGTGTTCGAGGATTCCTTGAATAGTAAAAATATTTTTTTCAATATCTAATAGCTCATGGTTATTGTCAAAATTCCACATGGTTGAAGAGCAGAAAGGTTGTGAATGAAGATAATCGGAATCGGAATTTGCAGTGAGAGACTGGCACAAGTTTGGAGAAACAACCAGCAAAATTCTGCATATAAGATTTACAGAGGTAAGTGAAACACTGCACCATAGTGAAATACAATTTATTTTGTTCACAAGATAAAAATGTCTAGAGTGAGAATGCCCAACCCAATAGAAATTTGAAATTTGTGTAGCAAAGATTTTCAAGCCCAAAATCAGAGATTCTAGAGATAGAGATTGCAAAGCAGAGATTTTTCAGATGCAAAAGTAAATTGACGGAGCCTTGCGATACAAACATGAGTATGCTTACAATATAACAGATGTAAGAAATTTCAGAGGGCAACAAGATGTACAGCATGTAAAATATATGAATGTGTTCCAGGTTTGCAAACAGAATGTATTTTTTCACAGAAAAAAAAAGAAGCTTTTATATAGAAGAAGGGGGTCTTATACATCAAATTTGGTGTGCTGGCTTGGCAGTGACCTTAAAAATAGATTATTATTATATTATTATTATTATGCCCTGATTGAATTATGCGGTGAAGAACAAAAGATAGTGTCCTATTTTTTTTTGGAAATAGTCCATATTTTTTCAAACTAATATTTTCATACAATAAAATAAAGGTATAAATACCAGAATTTTTATTTTGATGTGAGGCACTCTGCAGATTTTTATTTTGATGTGGAAACATGTTATTGGTCATAGAGTTAAAAAAAAGTTTAACTTGATATCGATAGTTATTTTAGTAATCGATAGTTGTTTTAGTAATTTGAGAGAGAGATTTAGGAATTTTAATGATAAGGGAGTATAACAAATCTAGGAAGTCAAAAATTTTGAAAATTTGGGATTTGGAAATTCTACTACAACTTAATTAATTACAAAATTTTAAAACTGTGGAGAAGATATATTTGCAAGGAAGTTGTATTTATTGAAATCAAATATTCATCATTAATTTTTTGATATATTTGCAAGGAAGTTGTATTTATTGAAATCAAATATTCATCATTAATTTTTTTTTGGCGTTAAGAGAAAAGTGATATATAGCTCAATATGTTAAGGAGTCTATAGCTCAATATGTTGAGTCTTTATGTTGTAAAGTGCAACATAAAGTGTTATTAAATAATGTCACTTATCAATATACCATAGTAGTTTATAACAATGGTGATTATTATAAAAGGAAGCTATGTCAATATATTTTATAATTATTTGAATAATAAAATATTTTTTGTTATTTTCATTTGACTTATATTGTAAAAAAATCAACAAAATTTTAAGGAAATGATTTATTAAAATTTTTATATTGATCTATATATTTTATAATAAATAAGACATTTAAAGATGAAATGCTCTTTTAATTGAGATTATATATACATCATCTGCAATGATGTTCTATTTAAATATGACATGCATTTATGCATAGCTAATGGGAAAAAACTTGAAGTTGGGTTAGATGAACTCAAATATAAGATGGTTAATTTGGTATACCTTGGATTGAAGATGAGGTTGATATTCTCAAAGCGCATGTAAGTGTGGAAGTAGTGATAAAGTTTTGGGTTTGAGGGCTCTTTTTGTTCAAACCATGTATCGTTCAAGTGGGTAGTCACAAAGAGAACAACATTTGTGTATTCATTAAAGAA